>PVIU01002348.1:0-151461 GCA_004026605.1 Ondatra zibethicus | reverse complement strand
GCCCTCTCCTCTGCTGCCTGAATACCTAGCTGGGGACATGCCCGTGGACACCTGGGATCCCCAGGGCCAAGTATCTTGCCAACCCTAAAATGATTCTCTTAATGTAGATATCTTATTCCCTTCTCCAATATCCACCTGAGTATCAATAAGAACCATCATCTGAACACAGGAGCTCCACTCTCTACTGCAATGTGAGCTAGGAAATCAAAAAGCATGTGTTGTTCTCTGTGTAAACACAATTTCTCATCCAGAATCATTCATTCACCAGTCATTTCTGGAGTTGTTATCCACAGATAATTTCTTTAATAAATGAACATTTACTCTGATATTTGAAGAAAGTGGTTTTCAGTAACACCATGCTTCCTTCTATAATTAGTTGACAATTTTTAGGAAGACTTAGCTTTCCCTTTAGCTTTCTGTTTACCTATTAGTGTGCTAGGCTGTCCATGTGGATTCATGGTTCTCATTTTAATCATAACCTATCATCAATTACTGTCCTTCTTTATAACACATGAAATATCACATATCTGCCTATTTGATGTTTCAAGAGTTTAAGAATAAAACTTTTCTGTATTAGCTATATACATTTAACCACTTTGTTTTATCAATAATAGAGATATTTGAAAGTATAGTCCTATCTGTGTATTTGTGTGGTATTTGTCCAAGCACTATGGAAATGAATGAATCAAGATAATTTTCTGAGTCTTGTTTTCTAATCAATTGAAAAATTGGAAACATCAACAGAAAAATAAAATTAATAGCTTTATCTCTCAAAGCTGTTGGAGAACCCAACTTAAGTCTCTTGGCCCAGGAGGAATCCTCAGACACTCCACCCTGTGCCCACAGTTACCCAGTACCAGCACAGCTGGAGAATGAGGTGCTTTCTGCATGAGGTCCGTGCCACTGCATTTACAGCCCAAAGAAGCAGATCAATGTGTAATTTTTGCAAACAACAAACGTCAAGACTGGGAGAAGTGGGAGGGGCTGGGCATGCATATTTCCTTCCGATCATTAACTAGATCCAGGGAATCATTGATGGGCAACTCTGAGCCTCGGTTTTTCTTTTAGTTTTTTTCATGTACAAAAATGTCAGTTCCTTTAACCCATCTGATTTTATGTTAAGGAATCCTTGAATTTTAGAAGATTACACTGATGTGACTTAAGGAAGGAAAGGATTAAGGCATTAGGTGTTGTATTGTTGAGTCTAACCCTGAAAGCCTTTGCAGAAAAGAATGACGTGGCAAAGGAGAACTCCAAAAGGTGAAATGTGGGGAGCTGGAAGTAACCAAGGGGTACTGAAGTGAGGGGAAAATCAAGAAAAAAGGCAGAGCTGTTTGATTTTTATCCTGTGGAAATATCCTGAAAGGGGTTGCCTGGTCTTTTCCTCACGTGTGTTGTGATGACTGCAGAGAAAGGGTTGGGTGCAGAGGGCAAGGTGTGGGAGGTGGAGGAGAAAGAAGCAGTGTGTGAGATTTGCTGTGAAGGAGATAGCTCTACGTGGAGCATCTGTGGCACCTAGGGTAGATCATAAAGACAGGATCTGAGATTTCACAGTACCTGTGGAGAAGAGGGCAGGGGGAAGATAAAACATGTGACTAAGAGGGAGGTGGGGGTTGGGAGGAGGAGCAGTGTTGGGGACTGGAGAAGGCTTCTTAATTTTATGTTTAGGTGAGGGAGTATGGGCCCAAACAAGCATATTTCTAGATTTCCAGTGTTGAGACATAGGTCTACCTTGTGGTATAAACTTTGCTAGGCAGACCACATAATCGCTGGTCCACATTAAAATGGGAAAAAAGGAAAACGTAGAGAGTTGAATACAGTAAATTAAATTAAAAAATAGTAAGTGACTAGAAAACACTGTGGTAGAGATGCAGAGAGTGGAAGATAATTATTACAAACAAACAGAATCCTTTAAAGGATTTGCCAGTATTTCCCTTGGTTAATAATTTTAATTATCAACATCATCAGTGAGTTTTTCTAGTCTTGTGTTTCAGACAATTTATACATTTTATAATAAAATAATTTAAAAAATAAAATTGAGCTCTTAACTTTCAAGAGAATAAAGCTAATCTCAAGACGACATTTGAATCTTTAAGAGAAAAGTGTGAGCAAGCAGCTCACTGAAAACGTATTTGGCCATTTTGAGCAGCTGACACGACACAAGGCCATCCTTGTTTTTCAGTGTCTGCCTATTTTTAACACATTCCAGTTTCTTGTAAAATTATAGGAGCTTGATCCGCAAGCTCTTACTTTTTCCTTGTAAAAATGAAGTAATATCCATATGGAAAGTTAGCTCAGTTAACAGGACTTTTGGGATGTCACTGAGTGTTTCTGTGTCTAGAGTAAACACTAGATTGCATTTTCCCTACACTAATGTAGGATGCTCATGGATAATTGCATGGCAATTATGTGAAGATTCTGTCTTGGGTTTGTTTTTTTTTTTGGTTTCAGATAGAGCTTAGTATGTTTTATTTCCCAGGGAGTATAAAAATACTTCTTTTTTTCCTTGCCTGTAACAGATATTAAAAGACATTTGAGGCTGCTCTTCAGTGGTTCTGGTTTGGATTGCTAAGCACTTTCTGCTCTTTTTCCATTTTATATTTAAGAAATTCATATTCAGTGGCTCACAAAACCACTGCATTATGGAACCATCAAGTTGTTTCTCTCTCCTGTTTTTATTTAAGCTAGTTCCTGGCGCTTTAAATCATAACCCCTGTTCCTGTTACATTATTGCTGAGAAAAAGTTTGGTTTTTGAGTTTTGTTTTCTTTTTTGCGGGAAGGGGGCAATAGCTAAAAGATCCTAATGGTTATGTTGTTCATATTTGAGTTTTATTTCTCTCAAAGTAAAGATTGGTTCAAGAGCTTGATTTTTAATTTTAGTCATCTTTATACATGTATAATATATATTAAAGATTTGTCTCTTTGACTTGTTTTTCACAAACCATCTGAAGGACTTTCTCAATGGTGATTTTTAGAGATATGTCTTGATATGTAGCTGGCTGATTGGACTGGGATTAGAAATTTCAAAATATTTTAAAACATTTGGAATTTCTGGAAAACTTCAATACAGGTTGCATGTGGTCATTGTTTTGTTTCATATACACTTGGCATAATAGAGAAATTTGATCTCTTGGAATGTTTATCCTCAAATTATTTAAGAAGTACACATTTTAGCTTTCTTTAATGATTTACATTGTCAAAATCCTTAATGTGTTCTAGGCCACAAAGGACACAGACATGTCAAAGAGAATTACTTATGGTAGAACCCAAATATGAATTCTTTTGGAGACATAGCTAAGATTTTTCTTTTGTTTATTCAGTGGTGTTAGGATTTCTTTACATTGTCTTTAAATGAAATAAATTACATAGTTTGTTATATTTCTTAAAGAAGCAAAAGAATATTCATTAATACAAATACTTTGAAAATGCTTTTTTCTTAAAGAACATTTGAAATAATCCTGAAGCTCCCCCACCACTCGGTACATATCCCCTAATGACTTCAAGGATATTGCGCATTTATTATCTGATTCATATGTTTCCATGAACTTACTTCTCAAAGTGTGTCCCCAAACACATATTGTGTGACGTAATCTCATTCATTGTGTGTGTAGCCCTGATTCAGTGATCCAGTTTACTGTAACAAATCCTCACTGATATCAGATTTCCCATTTCCAAACATATTATATTATACAAACAATTAAACTTCTATTGAATGATAGAATCTTAAGCTTTGTATGTAATGTAAAGGTTGGGCATGGTTTTACAAACCATTAATCTAAATAGACAGGAGGCAGAAGCAGGCAGTATTCTGTGAATTCAGTACCAGCCTGATCTACATAGCAAGTTCTAGGATAGCTAGGGCTACATAGTGACAAGGTCTCAAAAAAGAAATAAAATTGAATCAAGTCTTTCTTTTACAATAGGGATGCTATTAAATTATCCTAAAAGCCTATTATGTTTTTATGATGTAGTTTAAAAGAAATAACTACCCTATTCCTAATTTATAAACTTAGTAAAGTAGAAGGCAAAATCTACTTATGACTCCTCGTAGATTCTGAATGACTCAAAATCCTATTGCATGATATATTTACACCCCAAAATAAGCAAAAAATCTTTTAGAACTTTTGGATATCATCAAAGATTTGCTTTCAGAGATGTATGCACTTGTTAAGAGATGTATTATTTGTGAAATTCTTCTCCCATCTTCTCTTCTGTGTTGTCGTCCATGTTGATACACACCAGAACATCAACTGTTCTTCTCCACCAGAGACAGGAGCTACCACTGAGTGAAAGATTCTTTTAAATGATTGAAATTTAGTTTTCTGAGCTATTAATCCACTAGAGATATTCAAATTCCCCACAAATGCTTTACCTTCAAAAAGGTTTTTTAAGCAGGGCATGGTGGTGCATAACTTTAATCCCAGGGCTTGGGAAACAAAGAAAGGTAGGTCCCTGTGTGTTCCAGGCCAGCCTGTTTTACATAATATGTTCCAGGATAGCCTGAGCTACAGAGTAAGACTGTGTCTCATAAAAAACAAAACAACAAAAATGTTTCTTAAAAGTTAAGAAGTCAGATGATTATAATATCAACATAAAATTACAACATTTACTTGCTTGTATATGGTAGTAGAGAATAAGGAATAAATGATCAGTTTATAACACCCACAGAATCATTTCTGTATTACAGCCTTCCTTTGACATGAAGACACATATTAGTCAGGGTTCTGCTGCTGCACCAACACTGGCGTACCTGGAGGCAGAAAGCCACTTTGTAGTACTTGTTAACCTAAGAAGAAAGTTCCCCTAAGAGTTGCTTAACATCATGCAGAACTGACAACATTAGTTACCAGAAACCTGTTTGGGTAGAATGTAAATAATTAGCAAGGTTACTTCAATGTTTTTCAGAGAAAAAATTATGATAGTAATTTTAAAGTCACTGCTTTCAAATTAATAATATCACTCATCACAGCCAACACCTCAGATCTTGCAATATGAACCACTTAAAGATGATCCCTGGAATTAAGTACTGGTTTGCACACATAGAAGGGAAACACCAAAACATGAAATGTGTACTTCAGGATTCATGCTCCTCAGAATCAATGAAAATAATTTCAATCTCAGGGTTTTTATATAAAGCATGTAGTCAAATCAAGTGTTAATGCCATTATTAGAAAGAGCTTTAAAGTTAGACTCCTGCTCAAATTCACATTCTATTGTTGAAACCCATTAAAAACATAAATTGCTCCAACTAGTGGATGGCAAATATAAGAAATTGTACAAATTTAAAAATTGTTGAGAAATTTAAAACACTAAACCATTAATTAAAGATGTTAATAACAATTATATTTTTTGTTTTCTCCATTTTCCCCCTATACCAGTAACTTAAATCTACGAATACCGAAAAAAGAAAAAGAGCATTCATTGACACAGGGTGTGTTGGAAACTATGGTAAATGCTTGTTAGGGCCGGAAGAGTGGACTAGCAAAGAGGCACAAATCTTTCTTCCCTTTTCTTTCCTCGATGCTTGAGCTGCTGATAATGACAATGGCTGCTGCAAGCTGGGAGAAAACAGACTGTGGAAAATACAATCGACATCTACATGTAGGGACAGCCGTGTACCTTTTTCTCTGTACCCTTTTAGTCTGCAACATGGAAGTGGTTAAGTAGAGGATTGACATAATTAAGAAGTAAAATACTAGAGGCCTTTCTGATATCAAATCAACAACTGAAAATCATCAGATGAAACAAAGGCTACTTAAAACATCACATATTTCATACTCATCAGAATAACTAATGTAAGAATGTATTTTATTATTTACAGTGCTCTTGTTGAGGGATATGCTTAGATGTAAAAATCAAACATCGAACTTATGAAAAGTGCATCTGTATAACAAGATTTTATTCAGAAAATTAGATTATATAATTAAAAACCAGTTAGGAACTCATATTGTGATTTTCTTAATTATCTTTTAATTTGCATCAAATGGCACTGTTTAATGAAAAATCATTTTTTATTAAAATTGAATTCATTAAGGTAATTAACTTAATTGCCAAATTGAGCTTTACTATATCTATTTGGGAAATCTTACGTTAATACAGTTGCTAATGGTGACTGTGAATAACTGCAAATATAATTCCTTTATGTTATATTGCTTATATTTATTATTTCCATTCATGCTTACAAGAAAGCATTTTCAGAGATAGGCACCATTACACACACTTCATAATAAAGAGAAATTAATTTTCCAAGGAGAATTACTTTATCAGTAAGAGAAAGAGCCAGGATTTAGGTTCAGGACACCCCGGCTCTGACATCTGTGCTTCTAATGATCATGGGATTTCTCTTCTCACTTGGGAAATTATCTCACAAATACTCACTGAGCTCTTACAACATTCCCAGAGATTGAAGACACTAGTTCTGGGAGTGCAAATAAACCACACACAAAAAAATCACACTCTGTCAGAGAGTGCAGCGGGGGAAATTAAGTGAAGCATACAGTATGAAATAGATGATGATGTCAAAGAGAAATCAGGGGCCAGGAATAGAGAACATCGAGATGGTGGGTTGCAATTTTACAAAAGGTACTGAAAGAAGGAATTCTGAGAAGGTAACACATTGAGTTAAACCTTGAAGGGGATGAAGATGAGTTGTTATGGCTAGTTAGGGAGTGAGCATGGTTGCCTGGCAACCTCAAGGCACATAAAGGAAACCAGAGTGACTGGAGTAGGGTAAATGGGATTACAGAAGAGTAATCATAAAAAAGCATTTTTAAAATATTTGTCTTTAATTCTTCACTCCTCTCTGTCTCTCAGTGTGTGTGTGCCCATGTCTAGGCACCCAAGCTTGCGAGTTGCTTGAATTGGGAGCTGAGAATCAGACTTAGGTTCTCTGAAAGAGCAGTGCACATTCCTAACTTCTGAGTCACCTCTAGCCCCATGAAAGCCATTTTTTTTCTTAAAAAAATGTTGATAGGATAACTTTGAAGAATTGGGGAGAAAGATGTTGTGGGAGACACTGTGCAGGTACTGGAGAGAACAGGTAAGAATGGAATTTCAGTGGAGAGGTTGGACTTGCTGGGATGAGTGGATAAGCAGAGCTGCAGAGTTTCTCTGTTTTAACCTGAGATCAATTTTATTAGGTAGGAAAGGGGTGTGGGTGTGTGTATTTGTAATGCTTGGGTGTTTATGAATATTTTCTTCTTATGTTCTCAGTCATTGAAAGTGAAATGTTTATGCATGGCTACATGGAACTATAAATATTTAAAGTAGGTGGTAAACCACACCTATTTTGTCTTGTCCAATTAATGCCTAGAACGTGGCATAACATGGGGCTGTAGATGGTTGACATCATGGTTAAGTAGTCTCATTGTTATTACAGTAAAAGTTATACTTATACATATTTATAGAAAAATAGAAAAGCTATTTCTCTTTTCCTTTTATTTCTCAGAAATAGGGAGATTTTTCATCATAATCAGCCTCATATTCTACCACATGTACTATTGTTGGCATGATAGTCAAAACATTGTTAGCTAGACAGTATGGGTGCTCTGTGACCACCCCAGGGACTTCCTTGGTGACACGGTTGAGGGAGAAAACGTGAAATGCATGTTTGTGCTTTCAAATATCACATCCCAAGCATCTGACAACATTTCTTGTTGAATTCTTTTAATATCTCCCACTGCCTTAGGGAATACTTGAAGAATAAATTTCCCCTTTCTCTCCCATTTGTCCTTACTTCTCTGTGAGCGGGTACCAGAGAAGTGCAGGGTGAGATGTTTTTCAAGGGAAACGGTCTCAAATGATTCCGAAGTGCAGACGGTTGAAAACTCTGTACATTTATGCTACATTTAGAATGCTCTGTGAACTTGAAAGGATGTTTGGAGCTTGGTTTGAAAACAGTGGGATTTAGTGTAATAGATTTGGCAAAGGATTGTGTGCAGATCATGCAGCTGACACACTGATGCAGACCCAGCTGACTAACACGGACCATGTGTTTGCTCTGGCAGAAGACTTGGAAAAATAATTTGGGGAAAGGATTCTATTATTCAATGGATTTCACTTATGTTGTTCTTTTGTGGGATTGTTGAAAATTTTCTAATCATACTTGCAAAGGTAGAGCTCACAAAGTTCTTCCAAGTGTCTGGGACCATTTTCGAGCCTTTCATAGGTGAAAAAAAGAAGATGGAAGAGTATACTTTTACTAAGTTTATGTTTTAATTATTTACTTCCCCGAAATAGGCTTATGACTAGTCATGTCTCAAGTGATAACACATCTATAAATTTTTCCTTTTTAAAAGCAATATTATAACCTTCCCCTTATCAACAATGATAATACAGTCATGAGATACAGAATATTCTATCTAAACTTCAATGTCAATGACAGTGCTACCATTTCAATAGTGTTTACCATTTTAAACCTTTGGTGTTTGTATTTTTAGTCATCGAGTTACTTTTATATTCAGATGTAAGATTTAGGCTTGGGTCTTGTTTGTAAGTAAATTATTTGAATATTGCCACACAGTTTCAAAAGGGTTCTTTGACCTATTAAAGTCCCAGAATTATAACTGTTGACTAAAATTTGGACACATTAATGACAGGATGGAGTTGGGTCTGGAAAGAGCTCTGATTCCATTTTATGGGCTTGAAAATTACTTCAAAGACTACCCCGATCACTATGACATACACTTGTTGAATGTACTCCTAAACTGACTCTAGGAGCCAGGCACACTGTTTTCTCCTCTGGATTAGCTTGACTTTCTATTTAAAACAGTTTTATTATTCGTGTGTGTGTGTGTGAGTGTGTGTGTGCACGTGCGCACCCATGTCTGTTATTTTCATGTGTGTGAAAGTCAAAGGACAACTGCTGGGAGTTGAATCTTGCCTTTTGCCTTGCTTCGGCAAGGAGTCTTGTTTCTGTCACTGTGGAATACACATCAGGCTAGCTGGCCCATGACTCTGTTAGCCAATTCTTCTATCTTTACCCTCCATCTCTTTGTAGGAGTACTGGGAATACAGACACACAGCACTGCATCCGACTTCTTACAGAGGATCTGGGTCCTCAGGCTTGTCTGTCTAGCACTTCACTCGATGAGCCATCTCCCAGCCCCCGAGCAGCCTGACTTTTCGGAATCTTGTTGCTAAACCATGCCATTCAGTAAACTTACCTAGTTTCTTCAGAGAGTATGATAAATTCTTAAACCTACAGGCAGTTCAGTGTAGCATATAGCAAAGTATATGATGTCCCCATACAGGTGGCCCTACCCTCTACCATATCAATGTATCTCATGTAATCCTGACTGTTCTCACACTCCCTATGCAGATGAGGCTGGCCTAGAACTCCTAATCCCCACTGATACTACACCTTGAAAGACTTAGTAGGTGGGGAAAATTATTTAAAGATGACCCCACCTCTGTATATTGATGTCATTGGATAAGCTAGGCACTATAAAACAAAGTTACATACATGGGTGTGCTTGGGACTGGAGAGATGGCTTGGTGGTTAAGTGCACTTGCTGCTCTTGCAGAGGTTCTGAGTTTAGTTCACAGCACACATGGTGGCCCACAACCATTTTTAATTCTAGTTCCAGGAGTACCTTTGGCTTCTTCTATCTTCTAAGGGAACTGAGCATATGTGGTACACTTACATACACACAAGCAAAAGACTCATTGCACATAAAAATATCTTTTTAAAGACGGATATGCTTATACCTAACTAATATCCAAGGCTGTTATAACAATGTGACATGGATTATGCTAGGTGCGTGAGATGTTTTCATTCCCAATAGTTGCAAGCTGACTGTGATTATGCAAATAATTAATTTCTTGCCCTTGATAAATGTCTAAAGGGAAAGACATTTATTACTTATCCCCATGTCTTAAAATATATGTGAATTTTGTAATTGAGTGAATGACAAGAAGAGTTGTATAATTCCTCATCTTTTCTATTTATTGCTTTTCTTTTGGAACATAGTTGAGTGTTAACAAGCCCTAAAATAGTAACAATTAGTAATTTCTAATATCTTCATAGTCATGTAGGGTGTCGAGCCTGAGTTGAAGATGTAATGCAGTTCCCCACAGGGATTGGTCAGGGTTGAATGTGAAGGTTAAGTACCATTGTCAGCATATTCTCACAGGTGTAGGAAGAATGTTCAGGGAGGGGAAATTAATGTTAACAGGCAATGGGAGAGGTGTGTGTCTAATCCACAAAACTTTCTGCAGCCAATTTTATTATCTCCATTTTATTAATAGAAAACAGAAGGCCAGAGTCTGAAATCCAAAAAGATAAAGCTAGTATGTATAAAGGTTAGAGTTCATACTAGGATGGTCTCCTTTTAAAGACATTTGTTCTTTGTTCTAGAGTTTTCTCATAAAGGTGAACTAGGAGAATTAACTTTTCTTTTTTGAAGCTATATGGATATGCTTTGTGTTCTCAGGGGACATTCTATAATTTAAGAACAGTGCTTGCCTTTCCTATTTTGTATGGGAAGGAATTTTAAAACAGAGATTGTGTAATCTTCATAAGGCTGTAAGTTATTAATTTATGAAAATGATTCAAATCCAATTCTGGGTAGTTTCCAGATTTTGAGTTTAATATAGAATGGTAAACGGAGATACATGAAGCAAGTACAATTGGTACACATACCTGGACAAAGATTTGGGGGGGTGATCAGCACCTGTTCAGGGAAAGCAGAGTCTTCAAGGCTAAGTGTCCTAACTGTACACCGTGCAGGGGGAGCCAAGAGGTTCACAGTCTCAGGATAAATCCAGAAAAATGGTCATCATCGCAAATACCTCCTGGTGGGTGAGACAAGAAATGGAGCCTCTGTGGAGGAGAGTGGACTGCCACTTTGCCGGAGATGGTAAGCCACAACAGGCTTATCAATTTACTCATAATTTTCAGTAGGACCACACGTGCACATCTATTATGCAGGTCTGTGATGAGATGGGTGGAGACAGAAATGAAATACAATTGTACTGGTACGATTTATGTCAACTTGACACAAGAGTCATCAGAGAGGAAGGAATCTCAACTGAGAAAATGCTTCCATATGAGATCAAACTGTAGGCAAGCCCACAGGGCATTTTCTTAATTGGTGACTGATGGGGGAGGGTCTGTGGGTAGGGTCACCCCTGGGCTGCTGATCCTGGATTCTCTATAAGAAATCGGGTTGAACAAGCCATGGGAGGCAAGCTGGTAAGCAGCAATCCCCCGTGGCCTTTGTATCAGCTCAGTCTCCAGGTTCCTGCCCTCACTGCTTCTGGTCATGTTGATCCATCACATCAATAGAACTCTAAGACACTATTCATGGAGGAAATCTGAGAAGTCAGAAATGCTCAGCTTCATGGTTGAGAAATGAGTGAGTATCCACGAGAGGGGACTAATTCCCATGTCCAGCTCTATAAATTTCGCCTAAGGTTCTCACTTCGCAATTTCCATGGGATAAATGTGGTGGGTCTACCCACTTTTGCTTTTCTTGCCTTTCCTAGGTATTTTCTTTCTTGATTCACTCATTCGTTCCTTCTTTCCATATTGGAACCATTTTGCCTGTGTCTGTTTTATATCTGGTAAATATTACCCCAAGTATCTGCTCCTTTAACCATGGATTTTTGTCTATCTAGAATATCTGCTCATCATTTTTCTGGAAAATGTTCACTTAATTTTGACAATACAGGTCAAAATATCATTCTCTTGCCTCTTTTCCTTCCCTAACCTGTGTAGAATTGGAAGCTTTCTTTTGAAGCCTTTAATCTAGTATTTCCTTAGGTACTTATTGTAGGAACTATTACTGAAGTATTTTTCAACCTTGTATCTAAGTGTGAATTTAATAACCTTGTAATATTACTCTGATCTCCTTTGACCTCAGGTTGAGAGAGAACAAAACATTTCATGCAAACATAAATACACATGTGTTGATTGAGAAAGCATTTAAAATGAAGCGGAGGCTCACTACTTCTTCCAGGTTCCCTCTCCACCACAGAAGATCTGACCAACTGCCATCTCAGCTCGGGTTTCCGAAGACCTCCCCCTGGCCACCAGAGTAAACCATCACTATTCTTAATATGTCTATCTGACATCATCTACAGGTTTACCATATGATAAGCACTGCAAGGAGCAACTGAGTTTCAGAAGAATTATTAGCACCATTATATGAATTATGAAGTCCAATCAATATTGGAATCAACTAGTCCTTTGCAGTTTGTGACCTTTTACTTGGAAAGAGTGGTTATGTCAGATTGTATTTGAGTCCAATATCCTGTTTCCGATGATATCAGTCAACACCCTCACCATTGTTTTTAATTGGAGAATTAGTATTTTATCAAAAATTTTCCTTTTGTTCATAAAATTTTGATTCAGCAGTAAAGTTGGATTTATTGACTTGGAGAACAGGGGACTTTTTTCCTTTTCATGCCAAGTCTAGAATGTGCAGGGCAGTAGATGTTTATTGCTTTTCAAATATCATTATTTTTTCCATTCACACATCCAGTGGGAACTGTGAGCTTTGTGAGTAGATTTATCACTGGTAAAAAAATATAGTGATAAATTCATTAACAGCTGTTTTATCTTCTTGTCCATTCACTGAAATTCCCATATGCACATTCACAGAAATTAAATAACAAAAACGATAAAAATGAAAAAGCAAAATGAAGTGCAATAAAAGCACTTAACTGGTAATTCTAGAGCAGGGGTTCTTAACCTTCCTAAGGCTGTGAACCTTTGATGCAGCTCTGCAGGTTGTGGTGATACCCAATGATAAAATTATTTATGTTGCTACTTCATAACTATGATTTTGATACTATACTTTGATCATAATGTAAATATCTATGTTTTCTTATGGTCTTAGGTGACCCCTGCAAAAGGGTCTTTTAATTTCCCTGAAGGAATCATAACTCAGATATTGAGAAACACTGTTCTAGAGTCTCCATATGAGAATAAAAAGGCCTCCTTGTCTTTGCTTATTATTCATATTTTCAGATAACTCCTGGGCCAGGAGACTATATTGATCAAAGATGAAAGTGAAGCAGAGATCCATGGTGTGATTTAATCCTTGAAAATAAAATGTCTTTATCTTTGAAATCGAATTTAGGTCATAGTTTTGTGGATGGTGAAGTTAACTCTGATTATTTAAGACTATCAAGCTTGTAGCTTTTGATCTGTCATGAACTCTTGCACACTGAGAAATGTTAAGAGATCATTAAGTAACAAATACCCACAAGTATTTACAAATACAAATACAAGTAATATAAGTGGAAACTTTCATAGTATGACTCTGGCTTGGCATTTTTCTATCATGTTTTGCTTCTAGTCACTCATATGCAGATACTTTAGAAAGTATTTTTACTGTTTTTTTTTTAACCACCCAAAGTGAGGGCTGCAAAATATCTGTTCATTCAGCTTAAGGGATCAGGTGGGGATAGGGTAAAGAGAGAGTACTGAAAGAGACAATTGGAAAGAGGTTCATTTCAGGGTCAGGTAGAAACCTGGTGCAAGAGAAACTCCCTGGAATCTACAAGGATGACCCCAGCTAAGTCTCTGAGCAAAAGAAGATGCTTAGTCTGCACTGGCCACCTTCTGTGACCAGGCAATATTACCAGTGGAGAGACTGGAACACCAATCCAGCCCCCCAACCTTCTGCCTATAGTGTGTCCAGTGTATGGGATGTGTAAGGGTAACACAGAGATTATGGGAGTGGCCAAACAATGACTGATCTTGCCTGACACCAGTGCCAAAGAATGAACCCACCCCAAACATTGCCTGGAGCTCCAGGACCAGAGGATGGATGGTCCAGAGACCTAGAGAACGAAACACAGCTGAAGAAAAATATGTCAGCATAATGATGCCTAACAATATTTTCCTATACTCATTGATGGCTAGCCCGAGTCATTGTAGAGTCTTCATCCAGCACCTGGTAGAAACAGATGCAGAGACCCACAGTTGACATTAGGTCGATCTTGGAGAATTCTGCTGAAGAGAAGGAGTAAGGATTGTAGAAGCCAGAGGGATCGAGGGCATCACAAGAAAACCCACAGAAACAGCCAACTTGTGCTCAGAGGAGCCTGCATGGGCCTGACCTAGACCTTTGCATATGTGTGACAGTTGTGTAGCTTGGTCTCCTTGTGGGACTCTTAACAGTAGGAGCAGGGGCTGTCTCTGACTCTTTTACTGGCTTTTGAGACCCTGTTCCTTATACAGGGTTACCTTGTGCAGTCTTAATACAAGACAAGGGGTTTAATTTTACTAAACTTAATATGCCATGTTTTGTTGATATCAATAGGAGGCATGCCCTTTTCTGAATAGAAATTGAGGAGGAGTGGATATTTGGGGGTGGTGGTGGTGAGAGCTTGGAGGAGAGGAGGGAGGGGAAACTTAAGTCGGGATGTAAAATAATATGTAAATTTATTTATTTATAGATAAAATAATAAATAATAGATAAAATAAGAAAAAGAAATGCCTTCATAGAAGCAGCTTGCTGATGTCACTTTCTATGTGGTTTATGGATTTTATGATCCCTTCCAATTCTCTTTGCAAGCATATTTTTTTTCTTTGCTGGAAGATTAAGTCATGGACTCAATTAAGTTAATATTTTTTTAACCCATGAGGCTATAATGAATTTATTGTACTCTAAAAAGCCTCAGGACACCATCACTCAAGCACTGAGAGAAGGCAAATGTGAATGTGAGATTTTTTTTTTTTTTGCACTTAATATCCTAGATTCTTTGTTCAAAACCCATTTGGCTACTCTTAAATAAACTTTGTATAATGATCCGAGGATTTTTATTTGACTCTACCTGCTCTTTTCAGAATTAAAGACAATGAAAATTCAATTCTGGCCAACTACAGAAATTTTAATGTCTAATAGTTGGATTTAAGCGTAGACACCTGCCACTGGATTGACAAAAGCAAATGCAAATTCATTGCCAGCTGTTGGAGCCAAGGGAGTGAGGAAACTCTTCATTTTTCATGCCTCATCAGCAGAATGAATTCTTCCACTTAAGTGAATTTCCACATAAATGCTTCGAGCTTATCTACTATAACAGACATCAGTGTGTGCTACTGTCTTCCTGAAAACCCTTCTAAGATGTCCCCTTGATTAACCACCACTGCATGGCTTTGTGCCATGCTGTTACAGATTGACTTCTATTTCATTTATGTGTCACCGATGCTAGTATTTTCTGAGCTTACTGTCCCCTTGTCGTTCAGGATTCCTGGATAACATGGAGGACATACGACAATCACTCTTGCTCACTAAACCTAGAGTTGGCAGCCAGGAAGCCCTAGCATCCTCCTGTCTCCATCCCCAAGAAATGCTAGCCACACGTCCCTGCCTTACTCTTTTGGTGGGTGCTGAGAGTTTCAACCCAAGTCATAAGCTTCCTTGTGCAGTGCTCTTACGTCCTGAACCATTTCCCCGCTCCTATGTTTCTTCTTGGCAAGCTCAGTCATCTTTAAGGGTAACTCAGTAATTAAGTAACCTTGTCTAATGGCTCAGTGAACTCCACACTAATTCATTAGATCTTCTTTCCTGCATTTCCATTGCTTTAATGTTTGTTTTCAGTATAGAATTCCGTCTGTGCTGTTTTAAACTTATCTCTGTCGTTTCTGGTAACACTGGGAGCTAAGAATGCCCAGGGAATGTACACCAATAGTACTACTCTAGCAGACCAAACCCAGAAAAAAAATCCTCCTGTCTTTAGCATCTTACCCAGTGTCCAGCACACAGTGATCCTGCTATCTCGGGGTGCTTCAATGTGTGTAAGAACTGACACTAGCTGCTAAAAGACTGAAATAAGATTTGAAATCTGAAAGCAAAGGTTTATCTTCAGGCTCAGCTCTTTCTGGAAACTCAGGGAAGGAATGATTCTTTCTCACGTCATTTCCACTTTTCAGTGCCTGTTGGACTCTCGCATTCCTTAGCCTGTAGCCTCATCATGCCCATCTCTGTTTCCATTTTATCAAGGCTTTCTCTGATGCCTCTAACGCCATCACTTTTCTCTTCTGTGGATTTATATGATTGCATTTAGACACATCCCCCTTTATAATGCAGATTAGATGCCTCTTTTCAAGACCCTTAACTGAAATGTTGGTTTGCCATATGTTAGAATTTGCCAAAAGTAGTAGTCACAGGTTCTGGGCATTAGCACATGAAATATCTTTGACAGCTATTATTAGTTAAATCTATCATGTTAATTTATTTTCAAATCAAATTTTCCACTTACATATTTACATTTTCAAAACACTGAATTATAGTCTCTGATGAGATTACAAAACTTTATCTTTAACTTCTATGTTTCCTTAATCACATGGCGACTTTTGATGGCAATTTTATATCTTTTAAATTCGTTAAATGTTTTTGAGAATTATACGCAGTAGTACTGAATTTATATTATTTCTACCTTACTCTCTCCCTGAACTCTTATCGTAGTCACCATTGTACTGCAGCAAAGCAACACCATGACCAAAGCAACTCTTATAAAAGAAAACATTTAACTGGGGACTTGCTTATAGTTTCAGAGGCTTAGTCCATTATCAACATGGAGGGGAGCATGGGACTGTAGCTGTAGATGAGTGCTATATCCTGATTCTCAAGGACAGAAAGAGAGAGGTCTTGCCAGGGGCTTTTGAAATCCCAAAGCTCTCTTTCAGTGACAGACTTTGTCCAACAACGCCACACTTCCTAATCCTTTTAATCCTTTCAAATAGTGCTACTCCTTGGTGCCTAAACATTCAAATATATACACCTATGGGGCCATTCTTACTCAATCCTCCACAAGCTCCTTTAGTGCTCTGCCCCAGTCCCTCTCAAATTCATGACCTCCTTTTAAATTATTGTTTCATACTTATATGGAGATGTGTGTGTATGTGTGTGTGTGTGTGTTATATACTGAATCTATTTAGTGTTGCTCATACGTAAACATGTTAAAGAATAACAAGTTAGAATTGAATAATCCATCCATGAATAATAATTCATCTCACAGACATTAATTGCCTGAAACTCTTCATTTAGGATTAGGTCTCTATGGTATAAGGTGAAAAGGAACAAGGAAGAAACAACCTGCCCATGACTAGACTCAAGACCTGGGCCAAGGAAAAATACAGTGACCTGGACTTGACCCCAGGACCAGGGCTTGAAATCCCACCAATCCCTGAGCTTGCCCCAGAAACAGGCCACAAAAATCCACCAATCCCACGCTACTCAAGAAAGCTCTTCCCCCTCCACAAGAAATACATATATAAGCTCTTCATTTTGCTGCTGGTTCTCACTCTAGAGGCAGCCTCCCTCCTGGCTTCTTCCTTCCCAGCAAATCTCTTGAACATGGTTTGCTGTGTGGTATGATACTTTCACTGGACTAAGCATGGCTTTTAACAACTTTCCCTGGAGCAGAGTGGAGCACAAATGTAACTCTTTCCCTGGGGAATCTTTCCACCATCAGAGCAGAGTTGTTATACTCTAAGATACCTAAGCAGATCTGTAACACTTTTGCTGGAAAAACTTTCTCCTAGCAGAACAGAGCTGTAACAATGTCACTGGGGAAAACCCCTGCCAGAATGAACTTGTATTACATTGGGGAAACCTTTCCCTGCAGCAGAACTGTGAGCTGATATACTTACAATGACTTTGTGGTATTCCTTGGCTCCTGCTTGCCAGGATACCTTTTCAGCTGAGCTGCAATGTTAACACACGACATTTCTTCATCCACTTTACGATGTCAGTAGGTATTGTCATTGTCTTGTTTAGGCCACTATATTTTTGAGATTCCATTGATACAGCTCCATATCATATATAAAAGACTATCTAATAGCAGATGTCCTGGTCCTTTGATTGTTACAATGATGTGGGATTCCCCTTCGTATGCTATGAATATCATTGGTTAATAAAAAAACCGTCTTGATCCTATGATAGGGCAGAACTTAGATAGACATGGAAAACTAAACTGAGTGCTGAGAGAAAGGAGGCAAAGTCAGAGAAAGCCATGTAGCCACGGCAGAGCCAGACGGAAATTTGCTAGTAAGCCACTGCCATGTGGCAATACATAGATTAATGGAAATGGGTTAAATTAAGATGTGAAAGTTAGCCACTAAGAAGTTATAGCTCATGGGCCAAGCAGTGATTTAAATAATACAGTTTCTGTGTGATTATTTTGGGGCTAAGCAGCCAGGAACCAACAAGCGGCCTTCTTTCAACATTACAATCTTTGTGCTCTCCTTTCTATGATATCCCCTAATCCTTAGATACAGGAATTATGTTGTAGATTTATTATTTGGGGTTGTATATCCCATGCTCAGTTGTTCCAATCATATGACCAGTTGTAAACTTATGTGATGATCTCTATCAGCTGCAGAAAGAAACTTCTTTGGTAATGGGTGAGAGTTACATTTATTTGTGGATGTAAGGATAGATATTTTAAGTGCAATTGGGAATTATACCAGTTTAGGAATGACAGAGTAGTAGATGTTTTCCTAGGGTCCCTGATGTCACCAGCCGCAGGCTAAGTTTACAGTACCAGGTGTGAATTCCCTCCCAGTGAGTGTACCTTAAGTGTGCCTTAAATCCAACTAGGTTGGTGTTGGTTGCCCCCAAGTTATAAATATTATTATTCTAACAGTGGCAGAAATCATATCATGAGAGTCATTGTTGTGATCTGGAGGCTTTACAGCTGGGTAGAACTTTGGCTTTCTTTTCTCTCTGTGAAGCTTTTATTGCACATTCATCTGCTAGGAGAGCTAATCCTCAGGAAGGAGGCTTTCAGGTTAGTTACAACTCTATTCCTCTAAATCCTGTGGTGGAAGTAGTGTATGATGTCTTTAGTAATAGTATCTTCCCTTCAAGTCTGAGAGGCAACCAAGGGCAATGGCAATAGTCTATATTATTTTGGGATTCTCCCATGACCAACAATGAAAAAGGAGGGTTCCCATCCCTGATGCTGGCAGTCTATGGCTCTTAGGGGGAGCAATATCATTCCAATTGTCATAAATCCATCTAAATTAATTATGTATGTGTATAAATACACTTATATGTATATATTTTGTGTTTATTTTGAAATAAACATAAAAATACGTTTTACTTTGACTTTTTCAAGCATATTCACTGACATGGTCCTCTTTCTTTCTTTCTTCATTTTTGTGGTTACTACAGGTTATATATGCACATCTAAAAGACCAGAGTTATGATGCAAAATAAGAGAGAACACATGGTGTTGGTCTTCTAGGATCTAGACTACCTCGCTCAATATGATCTTTTCTACATTCATCCATTTATCTACAGATTTCAGTTTACTTTATAGTTGAATAAAATTCCATTGTGTACCACACTTCCATTATCCGTTCATCAGGTGGAGGACATTTAGGTCGTCACTACCACCTAGCCATTGTGAATAGAGCCTCAGTTGGATGTTAACATCTTTAGAAATTTGATAAATATATTTTAAAAGAATGGGATTTCATCATACTTCAGCCAGAATGGCTAAAATTAAAAAAAAAAGATAGCTCATGTTGATGAGTGTGTGGGAAAAGGGGGCAGTTCATTAGCTGTTGGAGAGAGGGAGAAATGGTAGAGCCACTCTGGAAATCAGTGTGGGGAATTCTCAGACAGTTGAAAGTAGATTTGTTATTTGGCCAAGCTATACCACTACTTGGCATATGCTCAAGTTCATAATTCTTGGTACAGTTTTTTTTTCCAATTTTCAAAATTAAACTGAGCACTTGGTGATTGGTCAACTTTAGACACCTGACTACTTAGGAGAGTTCTCTTAGGTGTTTTGAGAAGGCAGTAGTTACTGCATATTATGTAATGTGAAGCTGTGCATATAAATAACATGTGAATCTCTTTTTCAAGTCACATGGTAGGGAAAATGGACATGAAAGAAACCTCATTCAGAAAAACTGCAAATTTTTCATGTCTAGATAGTTATTAAAATCTTTTAGCTTTGTGTGTGAGATGTTGACCTTTAATAACTTTCTATCTTCATCCTCCTGGAAGCTGATAAGAGTGATATGGAAACGCTATTTTCAACAATATTAGATATGATAAAAGCTTCTGTTGGCCATAGAGGTGGCTCAGTGAGTAAAGGTGCTGCCGTTATGTCTGATGCAATGAATTTGATCCTTGGAAAGACAGGGTAGAATGAGGACACCAACTCCCAAACATGTTCTCTGACCCCCACATGCACACTGTGATACCTGTTCACATGCACATACTTGAAGGCTAAAAAATGAAATGTGGTTTTAAAAATAATTTGGGGGATAGGGAGATTTCTTAGGGGTTAGGAGTTGTGGCTCCCCTTGCAGAGGATGGGAGTTTGATTTCTACCATCCACATTAGGTAGCTCTAGGGGATCCAGCATTTTCTTCTGGCCTTGGTAGATACTAGCATGCATGTGTACATACATGATACACACACACACACACACACACACACACACACACACACACACACACACACACACATTCTTTTCCCAATCGACCTTTGGTTGGCAAATTGTATCCAGACTTGAAAGAACTATATTATAAGAACACATTAACTATGAAAAATGAATATGGAAGGGAAAGGATTCTATATGTTCTTTGGAATCAACAGTGGATCAAATGATTCAATAAGTTAGAAGGAAAAATAGCCTTCTCCATGACAAAAGCAGACATACTGTCACTGCAACCAGGAAAAACAGAAGGGAAATGGTGGTGGGTGAAAGGTTTCATGAGTGGAAGACACCAAATGAAAGGACATACCATGGTAACAAGGTTGTGTATAAGGAGCAAGTATGTGAAGCATAGAAGTTTCAAAGTCATGACATGTTAGAAATTTTAATGGTACTCTGTGGAATGATCATTGACCCAGATGTCAAAACTTTTCAGAATCATGAAATTATCTGAGGCAAAAATAAGACTAAGTCACAAACCCCCATATGCTCAGAAGCTAGGACTGGATGCTCATGATGGCTGACAGGGACCTGTGTGGATTAAATTAGGATCGCAGGAGAATAGCAGCTGGAAAAGAGGCAAGGAGTTGTGCAGGAGCTGTGAATAATACGAGGAGGTTAGGTAATGCAAGTAAAAGTCCTGGGAAGGGGACTCAAAGAATCAGGAAGTAATGATCTGACATAGATAAACTCTAATGCAGCTTGTCTGTTTTTAGCAGGGGCAGATGAGAAGCATTACAGGGCACTTGAATTAGTCGGAGTTCTAGAATAGCACTGATAGAAGCAATACATATTATTACAAAGGGGATTAAAACTGTCTTCCAGAATTCAGGCTGTGTAGTTCAATAGAAGTAGCTTGCTGGGCATACTGAGAACCAGATAGCTTCTTAGTCCATGATGCTGAGTGCCTAAGCAGCCCCAGACTGGTAATGAAAGCCTGGGGGATTCCTGGAGAGCTGAAGATCTTTAGTCCATCCTTGGAGGCCAGAGAAGCTGGCTTCTGGGTTCAATGACAGATGAAAAAAACAGAGGAAATGAAGTCACCAGCTGGGAGAGAGGGAGAGGGCAGGCAGTTCCAAACAGCAGCTTCTCCTTTGGACCATATTATCTGGGCTGCATTTCAAGTATTCTATACTCTAGGGGGAGGTCTTCCTTCCTCAGTTAATCCTTCCAGATAGTACTCTTGCAGACCTACCCAGAAGTATGTTCCTTTGTTTATTCCTGATCTAATTAAATTGAAAGCCAAGTCCCAATGTAAGCTAAATTGTCACCTGTTAATGACAGGGATAAAGGACATTTTGTATCATAAACTATGTCACCTCAAAGTCTACTGCTTTTAATTTGTTTAGAGACGAGAATTGAATTTAAAATTTGACAAAGTCAAATTCTTCTGTTCAACAAAATTCTCTTTAAAATTCTACTTTGCTGTCCCTAGTTCTAGTTTTCTACCTAGATTTCAGACAGTTGCATAGATAATTTGTTTGCAGAACATTTTTTTTGTTCAAAACAAAAAAACTGAATTTTCTTTGCAACAAACTGCCTAATTCATTCCTTCTACCTATGTTGAGAGAAAGCTTTATTAAATGTCTGGATATAATTAATATTTTAAAAATATTAGACTCTAACTATTGCTTGCTCAAAGTAAATTCTGTCTTGTGGGTCAAACGCTCATTAGTTTTACAGTTTAAGTATAACTGTTTATCTTTTCTCCTCATGCAGTATGCACACTCCTCCTGTGCAGTGTGAAGATCAGAACCCAGTTTCTTTTATAGGTCTACCTCTGAGTCAACCCTAGCTCTTTCTTTAAAATTTGCTTGATTGGCTGGGAATATAGGTCACTGGGTAAAGTGCTTGCTAGAGACGCATGAGGCCCTGAGTTCAGATGCGTGGCATTCACATAAAGACCTGGGTGGCATGGTAGTATACGGCCAGCACAGCAGTTTGAGTGATGGCAGAAGTGGGGGTGGCAGATCTCAGGAGCTTGCTGGACACGCAGTCTAGCTGTCATGGTAGGCCCCAGATTCTGTGAGGAACTGGTCCTGTTTTTTAAGAAAATAAAGCAGTGAGCAACATTTGTGGGCCTCTAGCCTCATGTGGGCATGCTACTGCCCCCAGCCCAAATACATACATAACATATGCACTGGAGAAAATGAACAAAAATATTTTGACACAGAGTCAAACTTGCCATCCTTCTTCCTGAGGAGCTGCAGTTGCAGGTGTATACCACTTTGCCAGGCTCGATCGTTCATGTTTTATAAACAGCTTAACTTTGAATATAAGATTCTGCTTTTCACTCTTCAAAGTCCTTTCAACCAGGAAATCATGTGTGTGATTTCCACTGCTCTGTTCACACACTGCGACTCAAATGTGTAAGCATGTATTCCTCCTTGACATGTTTATATTCTCGTGGCTGGAAGAGGAGTAATCACTCCCAGGTTCATCATTCCTAATACTTGGACATTCTGTGGCTGAGAACATTTGATTTAGAACTGAAGACCTTTCCAAGTTGTAGAAGAATTCTCTCCCCTCTGCATCATTAGAAACATTTCTCTTGCTCTGCCAGGGAATCCAGTGGTCACAATGGGCTGTGTCTCAGGTAGGCTCCCTTCACTCTCTGCCTGTCATCCATTACAGTCCATCCAGTGTCATCCCCGGGCCCCGAAGCAGACCATTTGCGGGGTCTGCCCTCTCAATCTGCCACCCTTTCCTGGGTGCTCTGTGGAACCTTGCAGTGCACTCAGATTTCCCCCCTTTTTGGGGGACCATCTCAGCCTCTCCTTCTAGCTGATTCCCATGGCCAGTACTTAGAAATCATGTCTACCTGGGATTCCCAGTGGCCACACTAGGCTGTGTCTCAGGTAGGTAATTTCCTCTCGTCTTCCTGTCCTCCATTACAGTCTCTCCAGTTTGGTCCTCAGACCTGTAGCATACTGCTTCCAGGGTCCTCTCCTCCCATCTTACTCCCATTCCGAGGTGCTCTTCTAGCCCATCCCCATCCACATTCCTTTGTGTCAGTTAGAGATACCTAGAGACTCTTTACCTGGGACAGGCAGTGACCACACCAGCAGGGACTCATGTAAGAGATTTTTACTATCCTCCTTGTCCTCCATTACCACCTCTTCATTCTCATTCTCCTCCTGGGAACAGCCTGTTTAGAGTACGGTGTTGGCATAAAAGCAGAGATTCTGAACAATGGAACATAATTGAAGACCTATACATAACTCTACACACTATGGAAATCTGCACTTTAATAAAGAAGTCAGAAATACACACTGGGATAAAAGACAGTATCTTCAATTCTGTTCTGGCCTAATTGAATGGCTGCAAGTAGAAGAATACAAATAGATCCATTCTTAGCACTCAACTCCAAATGGATCAAAGACCTCAATATAACACCAAATACCCTGAGTCTGATAGAAGAGAAAGTGTGGGAGCAATACTGAACTCATTTGTACATGAAAATACTTTTGAACAGGACACCATTAGTATAGGCACTAAGAACATTAATAAATAGGACCTCATGAAACTCAAAAGCTTTTTTACAGTCATGAATACCATCATTTGGACAAGGCTGCAGGCTACACAATGGGAAAATATCTTTATCAATTACATATCAGATAGAGGGTTAATATAAAAAACTTAAAACCAAAACAAACCCTCAGAACCAAAGGCAAACAACCCAAATAAAAAAATTAGGTGCAAATCTAAACAGAGAGTTCTCCAAAGAAGAAGCACAAATGGTTAAGAAAAACTTAGAGAAATGCTTTAAATTTTTAGTCACCAAAATATTGCAAAGCAAATTACTTTGATTTCATCTTATACCAATCAAAACAACCAATATCAATAAAAAAATGACAGCTCATGCCGGCAAGGATGTAGAGTAAGAGGAACACTCATCCATTGTTGGTGGGAGTAAAATTCTAGGGTGACTATGGATATCAATGTTGTGGCTTCTCCAGAAACTGTGAATATATCTACTTCAAGATCAAACTATACCACTCTTGGGCTAATACCTAAGGGTCTCTACATCCTATTACAAAGACACTTGTTCATTCGTGTTCATTAGTGCTATATTTACAATTGCTAGAAATTGGAAATAGCCCAGATGCCCATAAACACATCTCCAAAGAAAAATCACAAATGGTTAAGAAAAACTTAGAGAAATGCTTTAAATTTTTAACATTTTGAATGGATAACAAAAAATGTGGTACATTGTATAACATAATAATCTTCAGCTCTTAATGAAATCATGAATTCTCCAGGGAAGTGTATGGTGCTATAAACACTAATCCTAAAGTGAGGTAACCCAGCTCTCAAAAGACAAATAT
This sequence comes from Ondatra zibethicus, assembly GCA_004026605.1. NCBI lineage: Eukaryota > Metazoa > Chordata > Mammalia > Rodentia > Cricetidae > Ondatra > Ondatra zibethicus. The sequence continues at coordinate 126,720 of PVIU01002348.1, read as the reverse complement.
TATATACATGTTCTTATATGTAGATATTAGCTATTAAATATTTGATAAATATACCATAATCAATATAACCAAAGAATTTTTAAATAAAGGACTGGGGCAGGGATTCACAAGGAAGAGGAAATAAAATACAAAGTTATGGAGTGACATGGGATAGATTGGAATAGACGGATTAAAGGAGAGGAGGAAAGAGGAACATAAGAAAGGGAATACAGGGAGGGACAGCTAAGACTCAGGGCCATTTGATGGTCTTATAAATCATACTAAGATCCTCTAAATGTGTGTGTATAAAAAAAAACCTCTAAATGGAGTCACCAAATGATAAGAGAGACAAAGCCCCATTTAGCCATCTCTCACCACCAATGATAATTTCAGTACCAGCAATGGGTTGTCTCAACTGAGTTGTTGGCCAAAGGTACCCTATATAAATCTCCATACAACACTTCTGGTTGCTCTCCATAAATTGATGGTAAGGTGCTATTACTGAAGACAACACACATATATCTCACTAGACACAGAGAAGTTGAGCCAGTGCCTATCTAGAGCCTTACTGATACTGACTAGTATTGAAAGGTAAACACCAATCCAACTATAAACCCTTTGATTTACAATGGTGACATGCCTGCAGGATACACTGATGCAATGGTGGCACTAAATCTTTGGGAATAACCAACCACCATCTGATTGGATTTAAGACCCAACCCCTAAGATGGAACTCATGGCTCACATTGGTGGCCAAGAGCCTACGATTCGATAGTGTAGAGGAAAACCAAATAATAGTATTCTGCTAAACTAATACAGCAATAAAATAACTCCTAATAACATTCTGCAATATTCATATATCAGTGTTTTGATTAGCCAATATCAAAGAAGCTTCCTCTCTGTATTGAGATCTGATACAGAGAGCTATATTTGGACAATATGCAGAAAGTAAAAGACCTTGAAATACTTAATCATAAATCACTGTCTCCATCAAATCCATCCTCTCAGAGCTCAGGGAACTAGGCAGAATAGGAGACCAAAAGATTGTAAGAACCAGAGGTGATGGACAGTACCAATGAAATAGTGTCTTCCAGATACTACAGGACTGACACACACATGAACTCACAGGGAATGTGTGTGCACAGGGCCTGCACAAGTCCAAACGAGATGAGGTTCCAGTTTGGGAGGTGGGCCATGAAATCCCATCAATAACTGATAATCTCTCTCTAATCTCAAAAATCAAAATTTAGGTTTTTTCAAGTGGTGTATCACTAGTATACACACTTAAATGCAGGCCTCATGCCTACCAGTTGATGACCAATGTGAAACAAAGTCAATGGTACTTTTGAAGAATATTTGTCTATATTTATTTGAGCATTTTTTTTTTTTACTTTACTGGTGTTTTGATTGCATGTTATCACTTTTGAGTTTGTGTTTTCAGGAGTTCTGTTTGTGCATGTATGTTATGTTTCTCTCTGTATGTATGTGCTAAAATATTTTCTATGTGTCATGATCTAATTTTCTTAGAAATTTTTATACCATTCGTGGTACCATAAATTCATCACTCATTATGCCAGGTTGAAATCTGCAGCACAGTAATGTTCTCAATAGGCCAAGTGACTTTCATCTCCTCTGTCTGGTACATTAATGGTCTCACCTTGTCTATATTATGAATGAATAATGAATACCAAGATCTGTGAACAATTCTTAGCTACTCAAGTTTTCAAGAAATAGTTTGAAAGCAAAAATCACAATTCACTTACTAATTAAAGAACTTTAATTATATACACTTTTAATAGATATGTACATCTTGAAATGGCCCTACATAGATGATCAAAGCTTGCTTTTTTTTTTTTTTTTTTTTTTAGTGCTGAGCGGTTTATAGAGCGAAGGTGAAAAGTGTGATAATAGGTATTGTTAAGTCTTACAGAAATAATTTTGCCTGCCTGACATCGGGATGCATGCCTGCAATCTAGCATTCTGGAAATCTGATGCAGGGGATTGTCATAAATTAAAGTCCATCCTGGGTTAGACCATGAGATTGAGACTAGCCTGTGTTACAGAGTGAGAATCTGTCTCAAGGCAAAACACTAAAAGAAAGAAAGAATTTTACATATCTGATAAGTCTTTAAAAAAACTGAAAGCTTTGCATTTGTGATCTATATATTTGGCTAGTTTAAGAAATATTTTTAATTTCCGAAAAGTGTAGTGATAAATAATGGATAACTTTAAAGTCCTTTTCCATTCTTTACTATTATTGTATTTAATTGAAATAATTTCAGAATTTTTCCTTCTAGGTCAAAAAAAGGATAGGTAAGCAATGAAACAGATTTTTATCAACTTTACATTTTTTGTAGATGTTTTCTATGTGGGAAGTTTTATTAAATATGATGAAATTAATGTTTTTAAATGAAAACTTATCCCTCTTCATCACTTTGATCAATTCTATGAAACTAAAATGAAAATTTCCTTTATCTCATGCAAATGTGGAGATAAGCCATTATTAGTCTCTTTCCCTTAGCACTGAGAAAAGTTTATTATACTCAAAACTTTAAATTAAAGCACCGTGATGTAGCTTAATCTTAGAGTTATGCTAGAAAGTTATTAGAGCTAAAAATGTGTTCCCCAATCTTTTAATTATGGATAGTATCTGCATTTAGTTAGCTCTTTCTGTGGAAATGACTTAAATGTAATCTGATGGATGAGGTCACTATCACATTTTTACAAGAGACAATTGCAGGCCTTGCCTGGGACCAACTCTTCAATAACTCATCATATTAAATATGCAGGAAAAATGATGAGAGTTTAATAGCATTTCTAAAACCCTCAAGTGTTGAGATAGATGTCAACTAGGGGTTTAACCAAATTGATGCTTTGGTTGTAAACTGGTTTAAATTTTATTTAATAGGGTTGTTTAATAATGTTTAATTTTCAAACTAACTGGAAGGGAACATTTTCTATGTGATTCTGGAATTTCAGAGCCCAATAGCCTCTTATTCTAATTAATGCTCTCTGTAAGTGATCTGACATTTAGCTTCCAATGCCTGAGCCAAGATTGCGGTAGATAAGCACCCACAAAATGCCACAAGGGCTTCTTCTTTTGTGTACAATTAACAGTTCAACTGGTTTCTTGTCAATCTCTTTGAAAAATGACTTTTGCTCTTCATCTCCCATTGTCTTAGTCAGTGTTCTATTGCTGTGAAGAGACACCATAACACTGGTAATTCTTGTTAAAAAAAATAGCATTTTAATTGGGTCTGACTTACCCTTTCAGAGGTTTAGTCTGTTATTACCATGGCTGAAATCATGGCAGCACACAAACAGACATGGTGCTGGAGAGGTAGCTGAAAGCTCTATATCCTGCCGTAGGAATTCCTACCATCAGTAGGCTTTAAGTTACCTGCCCACTTGGGCATGGCCTCTTATACTATATATGCTGATGTAAAGCACACATCTGGCCTCTTTTCTGGCTGCAGGATTCAGTTGCTGTTCCCCGTTCCAGCAGAGGATTGTGATCTGTAGGTCTACCCCTAAATAATCCTCTATTATACTCAATTCTGAGTTAGTGTGGGATTTCTTTTAAGTGTCCTTCTTCAATGTCCAGATCCACAGGCATCAGGAATAGAGAAAGGGATGCTGGGCTTGGCTTGAGCATTTGAAAACCCAAAGCCCACACAGTGACACACTTCCTCCAATAATGCCATACCTTCCCCAACAAGGTCACACCTCCTAACAGTGCCACTGTTTAGTGACCAAGCATTTAAATCTATGAGCCTATGGGAGCCATTCTTATCCAAACCACCACACCCAGCTTTGCTGAGTCTACCTATCCCTGTATATTCCCTGAAACTATCTTTGCCTTCCATCAACAATCACAGTACATGAGGAAAAGAGACTGAATGTTTAGCCCTAAATGAGATATGTATAATAACCTCCTCACCACCAAGGCTCAGAGAACATCTGAGGAGGAGGAGGCAGAGAATGTAAGATTAATGGATAAACTCTGTGTCTTCTGGTCATGACCTGGGTATTGAAATCTGAACTCACAGCAACCGTGGTAGCTGCAAATGACTTACAGAAGATCAAGCCAACAAAAATCCCAGCTTCGATGGGGTAGATGATCTCTAGGTTTGATCCTTTACTGAGGAAGAATTGGTAATGGACAGTTGTTGGAAGAGGAAAAAAAACCTTTCTTTTCAGAATACTGTCACTGGTAGGTTTGGCCCCATAGTCATGCACATATGGGCAGTACTAACTGGATTTAGTGGGCCATATAAAAAATGATATAAAGTTGGGGGAAGAGAATGTAAGTGAAAAGGTGGGAGTTGGAGTGAAAAATGGGGTGTATATATAACCACATTTCATTATATATATGCATGAATTTCTCAAAAACAAGAATTTTTTTTTAAAAAGTACGATATAACTGTACTTTCAGCCAAATCCCAGCTGATGAAAGAAATGCATTAACCACTTCTAAATCCACCATGTCTAGTTTTGCTTTTGACATGTAATTTGAGTTTTGGGAGATTGCTAGTTAAACTGCACAACTCTGTCTCAAAAGAAAATGTTGTGTTCACCTTCCTGATCATGAAACAAATTAGCCATTGCCAAGGAGTGAGAATTTAATTTCATGAGTTCTCAGTTAATGAAATGGAGCTGCTCTTTAGAGCTGAGTTTAACTCACACAATTAGTTTTGTGCTTATATTTACCAATCCACTATAAAATTTGCCCCAATCATAGTCTACTTGACTAGAGCCTGTAGTAGGAAGAGGCTTGTTCATTTCCCATCTGCCTAGACTCCCAAAATAACCACAAAGAAACTGTATTAATTAAATCACTGCTTGGCCCATTAGCTCTAGCTTCTTACATATTAATTTAACCCATTTCTATTAATCTGTGTATTGCCACATGGCTGTGGCTTACTGGATAAAGTACATGACTGGGCTACATGACTTCTCTCTGACTCTGCCTCCTTTCTCCCAGCATTCAGTTTAGTTTTCCCCGCCTAGCTTTACTATACCCTATCACAGGCCCCAGACACCTTCTTTATTAATCAGTGGAATTCACAGCATACAGAGGGGAATCCTACATCAAGAGCCCTTGCATTCCATTTTTCCTAAATCCTTTCACTAAAGCCAGGTTCTCATCTCAGCCTTGTGTCTCACTAAAAACTGGCTGATTAGTAGATACTTGCCCCCAAGTACTTGATTTTGAATCAGACTGATACATCAGTGTAAGTGCAAGGATATGTAAATGGATGCACCCATACACACCAAGTCCAACTTAGTCACAGATCTTTTTACTTACGGTTAGAATCACAGAACCTGTTTGATTCATGTTTTTGCTGAGATATACCAACTAGCAAGGCAGTTCTTTGTCACATTTCTATATGACAGCCACAGCTGTTTTCCAGTTAACCATACAAGGACGTTTTCATTTCCAGTAAATTTAAACAGCTTTGATGGGGAGTATGCTAGTAGCAGAGGCCAGCTTTGTTTCCTGATCAGGGTAATAAAACAGTATTTTCTTGGATTACCGGTGATCATGTTGTCCGTCATCATCCTTTGTAACTTTAGGGACTGCCTTGGGCTAACGAACTATATTGCAACCAATTACATCCAGCAGTTCTGTAGGTCCTTCTACCATGATTGATTATCATGGTAATCAGTTCTGATTATCACTAGGTAGTTTCAGGAAAATGACTTATGCATATTAATTTGGAAGGCTTTCCTGAATTAAATGTCTTGCTTTCCAGAAAATGTGTGGCACTTTGTGTGTTTACCCTCAAAATGCAAAGAACTCTACTCCCCTATCAGCTTCCCTTCTTTCTCTCTTTTGCACATTAGAAGAGTTACAAACAGGTTTTGCATGTAACTCTCACTGACTAAAACTGTTGAAGCAGATCTTGCCAAAACAGTTCCACTCTGTAATTAGTCACTTAGTGCTAAAACTTTCTTCAGCACTACACAGAAAGATGACTAGGAGCCTTGAGGTGACTGATCTACCCTCTTAAAAAAAGTTACTAATGTTTTCAAAGAAAAACATTGTTGGGTTTTCAGGACACTGCATGGTCTTGCAAAGTGCTATTTTTAGAAGCATGCGAAAGTTTCACAGAATCATTCATTCTGCTCCAAGGCCCACCACGACACTGATGAAGTCCAAATTGTAAAGTGCTGTTATCATCTGGTTGATTTAGCGTGAACATACTTAGAGCCCTGCTCAGTAGTCGCCCTCCCTGCTTCTCAGTCTTCTCCTAGGAGCACTCTGCCGCAACACTGCCTTTCTTAAATCGTCAACCCTTCTTTCTCTACTCAAGGAGATCTTGAAATCTCATTTTCTTCTCTGGCTATGACATGGTGAAGTAAGTATATTTTCTTGGATTTATTCTTGAGTAAATATATAATTTTTGTAATATTAACTATTCTGCTACATGTATCTATTTGTGAAGGAAATTAGGGTTTGGCGCAATCATTTGTGTACTATTTAGAGAGCATATGCTATTGCTATTTTGTTTTAAATTTTAAATTACATTGTGTGTGTGTGTGTGCATATGCAGGTGTGCGGTGGTGCACATGTGAAAGTCGGAGGACAACTTGCAGGAGCCAGTTCTCTCCTACCATGTGGGTCCCAGGGATCAAACTCGGTTGTCAGACTTGTGGAAAACTGCTTTTGCTTACTGAGGCATCTTTTTTTCCAGCCCTTCTACACTGTTTTATAGAGTTATTCTTTATCCACAGCTTTATTTTGTGAGACAGGATTCCGTATAACCCAGGATGTGGTGACACTGAACTCACTATGTAGCTGGTGATGACCTCAGACCCCTCGTCTTCCTTCCTCCTCCTCCTCCTTCTATGAGCTGGGGCGGTTGGTGTGGAACATCTCTCCTTGCTCTGTTTATATGGTTATTCTTAAGGAGCTGAAGTAATGTTCATTTAATTCAGCTTTTCATTCACTTTTGTACTAATTGTCTTCTATGTTCCAAAAAGGATTAGTTTTATTTATAAAGTTGGACATGCTGTAATTGCACATTAAATAAATAATCAATCAAGAAGTTAGGACAGGAAAAAAGAACCACATTTTTGCTTGAAAGATTTTAACTTTACAAAGCCAAAAGAGACTCCTGTATAATTTATGGCTCTACATGACCATGAGAACATCAAAACAATACTTTCCTCTTTATTTCAGAAATAGATTCTACTCTAAAATATGAGCTATGCAGCACCATTCAGGCAGTTTCCATCAAATTCATGGCAAACTAGAAATATTTTCTAAGACTCCTTTTTACAGACTTCTTCAGCATAGGCTCTGTTATTTGGATGAGTGTCCAACAATGTGCGTGTAATAAATACATAGTTCCCCAGCAAGTTCTAATGAAATATTTTGGGCCATTAGGAAGTGAGGCCTTATAGGGAATTGCTGAACTCTAGTATGGTCGCTTCCGGGCTAATGATGTAATTTGTTTGTTCTGTCACACACCCCATCACGATGTACTGACTTCAGCAGTAGACTGACTGATCTTAGAACTGTACATCAGAAGAATCCTGTCTTTTCCTTTTGGATTTTTGTTTCTTGTTGTTGTTGTTTTGTTTTTATTTTTGTTTTTGAGACAGAGCTCCTTTGTGTAGCTGTGGCTGTTCTGAAATACACTCTGTAGACCAAGCTAACCTAGATTCAGAGAAATCTGCCTATCTCTGCCTCCTGAGTGTTGGGACTAAAGGTGTGCTCCACCAAAGCCCGGCTTTATAAATTATAAGTTTATAAGTTAATTTTGACAGGTATTTTTTATCACCGTCACACAAAACTGCCTCATATTGTAGGCAATGACATTATACCAAAGAGAGCCAGTTAAACTCACATTTGTTTATTTACACAAGAGCTGTTTCCAAATTGTTTCCAATGTGCAAAAATTTCCTACTAAGATACCTGTCAAAGAAATCAGATTTTAAATGATAAATTCTTTGTAAATACTAAACATCTGTCTTCATGGGCTATCAATATAGGAGGTGGATTGCCACAAAAACAATGCTAATTGTAGAGAAACTCTGGGTATATGGTATCATTGTACTTAGCTGGAAGAAAAGACATTTGACAGTGAGGGTCTCTGGAAAGGGGACTAGAGAATGGCTTCATTTCCAATTTACAATCACAAGCATCCACTTACACGGCTCAAGCAATGTTTACAGTGAGTGTGACAACCACATTGGGTGTTAAAGAGCTTCTGATTTCCTTGTGACTGAAGAAATACAGCTGCACATGCCTTCCTGATGCATTTCCAGGATTCCTCTCTGGCTTCCCCATTTCCTTGTACAGGCCTGCTCTTGACAAATCACTTCTCTTCTGTTCGATGGGTAGGTATCACGCTCCTGTTATCATCTCTACCTCTTCCAGCTACCCTGCCCCCCACTTCACCTCTACAGTTAAATTTCATTTAAAGACACACGCTACCAACTAAACAACTTAACAGAACCTTCTTCCCAAAGTTTCCTTTGAACCCATCCTTCCTCTAAATCCCTAAGTTCTCATTAGTTCTTTGTGGAACTCATCAGCTTACAAGGAATCAGTCACATGAATGATTTTCCTCTTTCTTCTGATGAATATTCTCTTATATCAAACTTTTCATGTTCCTTTGATGTTCTTTATGGCACCCAGCATAGGTATGACAGATTGCATGCCTGATAACTTGTTATTGTTGTAACAAGCTACCTGTGTACAACAGCTACCTTTTTCCTTGGGAGTTAGGCAGTTCTTCAGCTCCACTTGAGGTTGGCTGGATTGGCACTCCTGTGAGGACTCATTAAGGTGGAACATGCAAGTTGTGTCATGCAGACCTGGCAGTTTGTCCTGGATGTTGGCTCGAATATCAAAGTGCCATGGGCTTCTCACAGCACGGTGACTGAACTGCAATAGAAAATATGTTCAAAACCAGAGGTCTTACACCGCCAACTTCCTTGTCTGAGAAATAAAGTTGGGAAATAAAACTACCAGTCCTGTTAAAACTGGGATGGCTACAATATCATTTTTTTTGTCACACTAAGTGGGTCATGGATACCAGAAAGCCAAACCAGAGTTAATAAAGGAAAACTGATGTGAGCAATCAAGATTCCGACTGCATGGAGTAACAACAGTAGGTTCATTTTTTCAACCTCTATTAGGAAGCATTTATGTGAACATTGTTTTAGGTATTAGGGTTACAACAATAAGGAAAAACATGAAGTAGACAGAATTTCACCTTCACAATGAAGCTTTCATTGGCTAGGAAAAGAAAGAAAATAAAATGAACCAATGTGGTAGACTACAAGACGATGGATGCCGTGGATCACATGACTATATTCTGTGATCCATTTAGTTTCTGAATAGCATCAACAGTGAAAACCATCACTGAGAATCAGGCTCACAAGTAAAGATCTTGCACGGACAATAAAGAGTTATATGAACATATTTGTGTGCTTCAGATCACTGAAAATTTAAAATGTACATGTGAAAACCAAAAATGTTTTGGTAATACATATTACCTACTTTGTAGATACATCTCTGAGATAATTTTTCTCTTGAAGTAGCATTCTCTACACCTAATTTGATTAACTCAAATATATCTACTCTTGGTTATTTATAGAAATAGAATTTGCATTTTGCAAAAATTACTGTAATATCAAAACAGCTTCTAAAGTGAACTAAGTTTGTTCAATGCACGTGGTAGCTTGAGCAAAAAAAAAATACCCAATAGAGATACTTTAACTATTTAGATTTATTCTTAAATTTACATTAATATTATTTGAAAATGAGCCATCTATAAAAACTTAAAGATGTACACATTCATAAGGCAATATATGTTGCAGTTCATAATGTCTAAGTCTGGTTAAGCATGCCGCTTTCCCCTTTGATCTCTTATTTATGATCAGTAATCCAAGATCCCTTCTTATGGCCTTTTGGAAGGTACAATAGAGAGTATCTACCTCTAATCAGTGCTGTGCAGTAGCTATTAAACCTCTGTGCCATGGAGTACATCACCCATATTGCTCTGGAGAAAGATGTGAAATGAACATGTTACTCACCAGAGGGCACCATTGTCATCTGAAATGAATTTGTAAGTGCTCCCAGGCGCTTAGCCGTTTACTTTGTACGATCATCATCCTTTCCATTTTTCCTTCACTTCTTTTCCTTGTCTGTTACTTTTCCCAGAACTCCACTGAAGAATTCCATATTGCCCTCATGATATTTTATGTCAACAAATATTAGAATAAGTTGGACTATTAATAGTGAATATTAATAGTGAGCATGAATTATGAACATATATGCCTGATTCACAAACTGGTGTGAGCATTTATAAAAATTTTGATACATTACAGTGCACATCCTGCCTTAAATTACTTAACATTTTTATCATAGCAATTTGGATCTGGTTATTACATGATGTCTTGTGTATAAAAAAAATAACTATATAGTTTGTGTATAAATAAATAACTACATAACAGAGATTGTGATAGTATATCTTTTGTTTGTGATGTTTAATTTCTGTTTTCTAATGGGAGGATTAAATGAACTCGCAGCACCATAAGTCATGACAGAATTTAAACCAAGACTACAATAGGTGATCATCTTCACTGCTAATTTTTATTAGATTTAGACTGATCTCAGAATGTAGAATGCTTCTACATGAGTCTGTGAGGGCCTTTCAGAGAGAGTCATGTCAGAAAGATGATTTATTTTACCTCTCTGTGAATATAAATAATAACTGACCCATGTTCTGAGTAGTGTGGATTATAGGGCTGATCCACACAGAGCCAGGTACATGACAAGCCTCTTATTTCTGTTGTGGTTGTGGCTCTTGAGTTTGGCTATGCAGATTTTAATCTTGGCTCTAGCATTTATCATCTAAAGAGCAGTCAATAAGTTACTCATCATACAAAGGTCCCACATGTTTAAAGTGGTGAAGCCATGCCATCTCTCATGAGCTAATCAGTTTTCACACCTGTGACAAAATACCCGAGATAAATAGCTTCAAAAGAGGACAGGTTTAACTGGCTTTGTTGATTTGGGATCACTGTGGGCAACAATGGGACAACAAATATGTTTATGTCATGGCATCCTGGAAGCAAAAGAGAAGAGAGGGAGAAGTCAGAATCAGGCCTTCCCATAAAGGCACACCTGGCGAAGATGATGTAACTTTCTTCCAATAGGATCCACTTCCTAAGCCCTTTAGCACCTCCTTCAGGCTGGCAACCAAGCCTTTAGTGCATTTGAATTCTAAAATCCAGCATATAGTCATAGATTTACTTAGTGACCTCAGCAAGATAGCAGAACATTTGTCACAAGGTTGTTATAGTTTAAATATAAAATGATCACAGAAATTCCTGAATTACAGGCTTTGTCCCCATATGGTGCCAGCAGTAAGAGGTGGGCTTCTGAGACGACTGGATCCGAGGGTTCTCCTAATGACAGACTGACCCAATGGCACTAGATGGGCTTTTTGGTAGGTGATAGAAACTGAGGTAACTGAGGCTGGATTGGAGAAAGTAGGTCACTAGGAGTGTGTCTTTACAGAGTTTGTCTGTCCCTGTAGTCTTCTGTCTGTCTTCTTACTGGTTCCCATAAAGTCAGCAGCCTCTTGCTCAGTCCCAACCCAGAAACCTTCAAAACCATGAGCCAAAATCAGAGTTTTGTTATTGAATGTTCTCTCGGGTACTTTGCCCGTAGCATAAATGACCAGGCTCAGTAAATACTTTGTATAATTTATTTTTGCCAAAATGAGTTTCACCTACTGTACGTGTCTTTCCAGCAGTGTCAAATGTGTGTTCAACACGACTACACATGGAGTTTTATTTTTATTTTGCTGACCATGTTTCCACCTCCAGTAACCCCCCTGATATATCCCTATCCCACTGCCTGCTGACTGATTTAAAGCACCAGTGATGTACGTTCACTTTTAGGTTCCTACAATATCTATCACTTGTAGGAATGATTGCCTGTGCTTAACTACTGGAAGAATCACCGAATATGAAAACACTCAATCTGGCTATTATACAATGCCTTATGTATGAATGAATAACTATATTATTTTATAAGCAGGACACAGATGTATGCTAGCATGTGTTTTGTCAGTGAGGTATATCTTTTAGACTCAAATAGGAGGATTAAACAAATTCTCAGCACCATAAATCATGAGGAAGTTTGAACTGAGACTGTGGCAGGTGATCTTTGATACTCATTTGACTGGAGTTAAAATGAACCCATCATCTATGACATATGTCTGGGTGTGTCTGTGAGGGCCTTCCAGAGGGGGTTAAGTAAGAAGGATGATCTGCTTTGACTATCTGTAAACTCATTGGATCGTTGGCTACAAATAATCTTCTTTCAATGTTTTACTTCTTCTTGTTGTTGTTCTTGTCCTTTTTGCTCTTGTTTTTGTTCTTCTCCTCCTCCTCCTTTTCCTCCATTTCATCCTTCTTCTTTTTCTTCTTCTTTCCAAAGTAATTATTTCCATCAGAGATAGATCTGACAAAGTTACTTTGATACACGTGCAGTAAGGGGCCATGGGTCACATGCCCACTGGACAGCCTCATGTTCTTCACAGACTTCTGGTCATGTGAGGCTCCAGCTTAACAGTCTTGAAAATTTTCATTTGAGGTTCTTTAAACATAGCATTGACCCCAGTCCAGTACTTCTTTTGAATTTTTCTCAAATGACCCTTTTTAATAGAAGACTCCACATGTATGTAATGGCTCTAAAAAAAAGTTCAAAAGAACCAAAAAGGTTTATTTGGAAGATATGATCCTAGAAACAGATACTAAGAAGTATACAGGATTATGTTTTGTTTGTGTGCCTAAGTGTGTACAGTTTGTGTGTGTGTGTGTGTGTGTGTGTGTGTGTGTGTGTGTGTACGTGTGTGCATGTGTGTATTTGGTATATATGGATTGTGGTATATGTGAAGGCCAGAGGACAGCCTTCAGTGTTGGTTCTCACTTCTTCCTTTGCTTGAGGCAAAGTTTTTTTTTTCTTGTTGTTTCTGCATACAACAAATGACCTGACCCTTAAGCTAACAGAATCCTCCTGCCTCTGATCTTGCTGTGAAAGTGCTGCAATTCCAGTCTTACTCCCCCCACTCTAATGAGCTCTCCATATTTCTACAGCAAGAGCTTTACTCATTGAGTCATCTCTGCAGCCCCAATAGTAAAGGATTCTTATTCTTTAAATCTGTTTCTGAGGGATTTCCCTAGCTTCATGAATACTGAAGGGTGTAGTTGTTAACCTTCCTCATATTCCCCGTACCTACAGGGAGTGTAGAATGAAAACAACAAGAGATTAGCGTCCCTCAAGACTTCATGCTGTAGGTGTGTGGGCCACACAGGCATGGAATACTTACAGATCTTTCACAATGAGGGTAGCTGGAGGGTATTGATGTTGGTCAGTAGGACTCAGCTTCTCAGCAACTCCCCTGCACATTCTCCTGGTCCCTTCTCTCTTGGTCTTAGCTATTCACCAAACTCAAGGTTGCTGTTCATGGTTCATTTAGTGCCTATCAATCATGCGTTGTTATTCCAGCAATGCAGAAGGAGCCTAGAAAGTTTATTAAATTTAAAGATTGATGAATGTTGAAAGTTCCATGACTGCTTTGTAGGTTTCAGTTTTAATAACTAACCCAGAAAAACATGCCTCAGACTTCTGCTGCTAGATGATGTAGGACTAACAAAAAAAATACACAAAAGAGATTTCCAATTAAAAATGAACAAGCTCACTTTGCTCTGTTCTGGAATTGTTTCAATAGTCTGAGAATAAATAAGGCCTTTTTTTTTTCATGAATCCATCTCAATAATGTCGTTTGGATTTGAACAAGCTCTCTGAATTTCTCTCCCATCACCTAGTGGGCACATCACCTAGTGGAAACAGTAGTAACATTGTGTAAAGAGGGTGGGAGGACACATCACTGGCTAATACCCTGACTACCTATGAGACTTAACATTTGGTACAGGGATTTTCTGATGAAGATCTTAGCCTGTGTTAGCACATATAATGACAAGCATTGCTATCCACTGGATTGGGACCCAAAGCTTCCAAAAGAAAAAGACTAATAAAGTCTCTGAAGCAACATGTATCTACTGTCTGCTAGACAAAGTGCTAAGGTTTTTAAATCCCATGATGCGACCAATAGTATTATTCCTATTCTTTTGTAAGTGAATAAATAAATATGCTTAAACATTTACTCCAAGTGTGAGGGAGGCAGATAATTTTGTTTTAAAATGCATAATTATACATTTTGTAAAAGCGCAAGTGACCTAAGATACTTTCTGGGAGGTCTTAGCATCACTTATAATTCCTTTACTTCTGTTGTGAATTACTATCTACAACTGGGTATGTACCTTTTTTCTCCTATTACATTCATCTTTCTCAGGGTTGGAGCAAGTTAACACTTTAGATCATAACAGTATCTTTGGAGGATAGAAAGGGATGGAATTTTTTGCAGAGGTAGGGGGTCATGGATGCTTGCTGAACCAAATCATTCTAAGTGTCCTCATTATAAATTTATAATCCTAAGGTTGTTGTGTTGTGTTCAAGTGCAGTCTACATCCTTTCTTCGCATTTGTCTTTGATGTTGCCAGTTAAGAAATTACAGGCCTTGACTGCTTGAGTCTTTTGAGCATGTGTGAAAATCATTTTTAGTCATTTAACAAACATTATAGGAAAGAATTTTCTGAAAGAAAACAATGGATTCTTGTTGAATTATATTCTTTTTCAATACTTGCACCATTTTAGACTTTAAATATTACTTCTCTATTTAAGAATAGACATTTTATGTATTGAGGCTAGCTAAGAAGCATTAGATATGTAAAAGAGAAAATCATTTAGAGGGATGTATGAAAGACAAAAAATATTACTTTATTATTTAAGATTTATGTTAGTTTAAATGATTTAGGAGTTAACTACATATTTCATAAGGAACTAGACATGCCTTGTCCTAATACTATTTTAAATCAACATATAATTACAAAGTCCTGATTTTGTAATGAACACCAAATTAGATGCAATGTTTTTGCTGGCTCCCATCTTCTCTGTCATTGGACTGAGAGGTCCTTTTGTGTGGTTTCAGTGCCACTTTGGGTTAAATGCTAAAATAGGATGAAACTGGGAGTTTGGTTTTCTTTGTCTTCTCTGAATCTAGTTCCTCATTGCTTGGAGCTTACCATTAATTTCTAAGTGCTGGATTCACTTCTTGCTTTTCCTTTTTCTCTGTGAGTTGTCCAATCTGGAAATGCTGACCACTGTGAGCCAGAACCCTTTTCATCCAAACCTGTGGGGGTCTTGACAAAGCACCTTGTGGCGCAGCTGTTCCTGCAGGTCTACCACCCCTTCTTGTTGTTCAGACTGGTCTTGCCCTCGGTCTTGTCCATGTTTGCTGTTAAGTCTTTAGTCAATAGCACAGATGACTTGAGTCCCCTAATTTAGTCATCCAAAGACTAAATTACAATTCTTGGTTTTGCTATTTTACTGTGATTTATGGGAATGGTTAATTTAAATTTTGACTGAACAGTTTAATTTACTCATCAGTCAGATTTTAAATGCCTTTGGAAAGCTTCAATTATTTATTTATTTATTTTCCACTTTTTTGATGAAAGATGGAGCATTGATACCATTATGTATGTGATTATAACAGAATCTCTTGGTTTGGATTGTAATGATTTGATAACATTCTTTTTTGACATGAAGTAAAATGGGAACTCTGTATTTCTAGTTAAACCTTAGGGGGGATGATGTGCAGGAACCTAGAAATGATTTAGAATTTTATTCTTATGTTATTTAAAAAATTTTGTGTGCATATTTGTGTATGTGTGTGCATGCCATTTGGAGTTGTGCTCATCTTCTGATTATTTGAGTCAGAACCTCTTGTGCTCAAAGATAGCTGGCTCACAAACATCCAGAGAGTCTCCTGTCCCTGCCTCCCATCTCACCACAGTTGTGTTGGGATAACAAATAAATGTTGCCAGATTATATTTTTGTGGGTTTTGACAAGCCATACTTCATGCTTGTGTACCAAGCAGCTTATCCAGGAAGTCATTATACTGTAATACCTGAGGCAATTAAACTCAAAAACGAAAATTATTATTTGGTTTACTCTCCTGGATGTTCCTGTTTAAGGTCAGTAGCTCTCGTGATTTGGGCTTGGGGTAAGTTGACACATCATGGTAGGAGCATGTAGTGAAACAAAATGGTTAACTCTTCAGCCAGAAAACAAAAAGAGAAGACAAAGACAAGATGAGAGACACAGTCCCCTTCCAAGGCATCCAGTGATCCAAGGAGTTTCTACAAGTTTGCACCTCCTAAATGATCCAAGATTTCCTGGTAACACCAAAACAGGACCACGCCAATAGGACACATAAACTTTGGCGATATTCAGCATTGAAACCATGTTAGATTCCTCATCAATGAAGGGTGTTCAAAGGATCCATTGATAGATTTGGGGTAGCATTGATCACTTGCATCTAGGCAATGGGAACTAAACAATAAAACAAAAACCCATAACAATAATGGGTGTTTATTGCACAGCAATGGCTTGAGATAATATTATTTTACATCTTAAAGATGTTTAAAAATGAGAAAAAAATAATGATATGTTAGTAATGGTCTTTTTGTCTCCATAATTTTAGATATTTCATATCCAGAGGGTTATTTCATGCCATAATTTTGCTACTTATTTTACAACATATTTTCAAAGTTCATCCTATAAACTTTGTCTTATAATCTACTAGCAAAAGATTGTGGGTGTCTGAATAAGATGTCCCCCAAAGTCCTATGCATTTAAATACTTGGTCCCTAGCTGGTGATGTTGTTGGGGAAGGCTTAAGGAGTATTGACTTTCTGGGAAAGTAGGTGTATCACTGTGGACATGCTTTGAAGTTTCAAAAACCACATGCCATTCACAGTTTGTTCTTTCTGCTTCGTGCTTATTATTGATCAAGATATAAGGTCTCACCTTCCAGCTCCAGCTATCACACGTCCTTTTGTTGTTATTATATGTTCTTGCAAATAGTCTTTCATTTGTTTTTATCAATATTTTATTAGAGAGTTTCACACCTTTGCATGTGGCAGTGGTATGCAATTTTCCTGTGGTGTTTTTATCTGGCTATGGTTTCAGTATAACTGGACAGTCTTTTCAGTGCCTGTGTTGTCTGACTGTAGATTTGCAGTGTTTATTTTTCATGTAGTTATAGACTCTATCAGTGAAAGTCAAACAGTTCCATAGTAAAGAAGCCACAAGTGTGACTGTGGCCACTGTAAATACCCTTCACATATTTCTATAGTTTAGTTTTACATGAAGGCAATAAGCCCAAATGAAGACAGACGTGATCTCTAATCCCCATGCCCTTAGTCCCACAGGATGACATCAAGTTGCAGTACGGAAAACACAGGAATGAACACTCAGCCATGAAGAAGGGGCCTCGCCTCTCATCTGTGTTCAAACAGGCTTCCAGAGAAGCCTCCAGCTGTGTCCTAAGGGAGTGAGCAGTTAGAAACTAAGAAGATGAGTGAGAAATTGCCTCTCAGCAGCAATTTCACACAAGCGAGGACTGACGATGGCCTTAGTCTGCTTCTCATCAGGCATATCTCCCTTTGTTCTAGGATGCTGTGACACTGGGGTAGCAGATGGGGTAGAACTAAGCCAAGTCTTTCCTATAGGTTTTCCTGTCAGCCACGTGGAGATGCTCAAGGTCACAAGGGAACCATGGTAACATTATCATTAAAAATTCATGTGGTGAGCCCTGGCTTTTCTTTGTGGTATGATTTTTACTTTTGTTAATTTACTAATTTATTTTGAGGCAGGTCTCATGTATACCATGCTAATCTCAACTTCATGCATTGTGTAGTTGAGGAAGACCTTGAATTTCCATCCTCCTGCACTCTCCCCATGAGTGCTGAGGTTACAAACATGACTCATCACGCCTGGTTTTTGTCATGCTGGGGATTCAATCCAGGGCTTTGTTCATGCTGGCAAGTACTCTGCCAGTGGAACCACATCTCCAGCCCCGTAAACAATTGACTTCCAAATTTAACTTCTTTTCTTATGGTAGACTTAGCTAGACTTTCTATTCTCTCTTTTGTTATAAAAACTTTCTTCAATCAATGTCAATTAGAAAGTTCTAAGCTTTTTAATTTGCTGGCAGAAGACTACCCTATAGTCTATTTCATTTCTGTTAGAGTATCAGTCATTTCTAATGCTGGCAATGCTCTTTTCTTTTTAATAACTTACCAAAAAAGCTAGTCTTTCATTACATTGAATTTAATTATTATTTCATTTCTCAAATCAGTGCTTTTCCTGGTGATTTTTATTTCCTCTGCTCTACCTTCTTCAGATTCATTTTTGCTGCTCTTCTCTAGTTTTCTTAGAAGGAAACTTACTAATTCACAGTATCTTAGAGTTTGGCTACATTCCTTAAATTATGATATTTTGTGTACTCATTTATTATTTGACCTGCATAGTATTCTCCAATGATACTACTGGATAGTGGTTTTTCATTTCCAGACTAGGTTAAAAGTATCAAAAGATACACAATACAGTTTCATTAGCTGCCATTTGCTAGTGGCAGGGCTTTTGATACTCCCAACATGGTTTTCACTCCATACCAACTTTTCCAGCCAAAGTTAAGAGAGTGGAATGTTTTGAAGGGCCAAGAGCAGAGACATGCAAGGTCTCTGCAGGATTTTGGAAAGAATGATTAACAACTTGATGAGAAGTTTCTTTCACTATAGACAACTGGAATGGAGAAACTGGCACTTCAGTACTGCTGGCCTGAAAAGGCACTTTACTTCTTCATTTCTCTGACTTTCCCCATGGCCAAAGAGCAAAAAGTGTTCTTAAGATAACAAATAGCTGTGTTTGATGGGATCATAATTAATACAGATCCTGAAAGTTCTGCATATGTTAGCAGAATGCTACCATCTAAGGGACATGGTATACATATTTTTAAAAAGAAACACAATTGCATTTGTTTTTTGATATTTGAAATCTTTGTAGAAGAAAACATGTAAGTATGACTGCAATATTTCCATGACAAATGCGGGCCCAAGAATGCCTGGGATCAAATCATTGATTATATGGCTCTTGTTTCTGTGTAGCAATGTATTCCACGATACTGACTTCAACTAATGTAATAACTTTGCTAGATTAGCAAGGATGGGAAAGAGAAACCAGGACAAAAAAAAAAAGGTTTCGTGTGCTTGAAACTTTCAGTTGCACTATGAAAATGAGAGGGGACATGTTAAACTTTTTAGACATTTATCTATCTCAGTAGATAATATTCATGGCAGCTAACCCTAAGTGTCTTATATAGCTGATGATCTGTAGGATTGCAGTTGAGGAGTAGGGACAGGGAATGGTGCCCACACCAGGATAAAAGCGGATGACTTAGTAGCATCTGTAGAGAACTTCACTGGGTCAGGAGCATCCTAATGTTCCCTTCTCTCTTTTCTGGGCCTTCAGCCTTATCCTTTGGTATGAATATTTTTCATGTTGAAACTCCTACATCAGCTATTTCTGTATATGATGTTTTTCCATTCCAAAGATCTTGGATTTTTTTTGGTTTTCATTATTATTATTTAAAAATTATGGAACATTTCACAAATTTGCAACATTCTTGTGCAGGGTTCATGTTCATTTTCTTTGTATTATTTCAATTTTAGTATATGGGACTTTAAAGCAAGCATTAGGTTTTACATTTTTTAGGCTGGGCAGTAACCATTTAATAGCATAATTTATGAAACTTGTTGGTTATACATAGCAACTGGACAATGACTTCACTTTTGATAAACTAAAATGTATATATCCATATGCATACAAAACAGTGAAATTTTATATAACAAAATATGAATACTATTCTAGCAATTATAGTTAAATCCTTTGCCTTTGTGTTTTTTAAACAGTTGTTTCTGAAACAAATGAACAAATGAGTTTTAAACCGTAAGTCAAACCCACACAGTTTTAACAACCGATGGTGTTAAAAAATATACATTGGATAGGAAAAGGGCATCATATACTTATACTGACTTAATTACTGTACTGTACAATGTGGCTTCCTATATATTCCCTTGCTTCGAGTCTCATAGGGTTTTTTTCTGCCTTACATGTAGTCATTCTACATTTTATATAGGAATCATTTACAAATAAGTCATGTTTATAATAATATCTTGTTTAGCTTCCTTAAAAATACTTACAAAAAATGGGACTCAGTGGAAATATGAAGAAGGGTTATGTGCCAAGAAAAGGCCTGTGAAGAGCTGGGAATTTGAACTGAGGTTCTAATTGAATGAATTATAGAAATTTGTATGTATTTTACCCCCAACATTTTGATATTCTCCTCTATAAAATAAAAGGGGTTGTCCTTGAAAATTCTAATTTATTACTATTATTAATTTTAAAAATATTTTGTGAGACGGGACATGGGTATCACAGCATATGCAAAAGTAAAAGAACAACTTTGTACAGTCAGTTTTCTCTTTCTCATTTCTATGGGTTCTGAGGATCTAATTTAGGTCACTAGATTTCTGCAAGTCCCTTTTCTCATTGAGCCATCTCATTGGCCTGAGACTTCCTCAGTTTTCTGCATTTCTGTATTCATATTAGAAGCAATAATACATTTCTACAGATGTTGTAATGAATGACACAAAGTTGACATGTATTCAAATTAAGATCTAAGTATATTGTTTAACAGGTTTTCTAGATTTGTGGCTGTGATCTGCTTTTGTGATTCCAACGGATGTTCTTGCTCCACACTGAAAAATGTCCCTGATGTAAACCAACAATAACTAGCAATTATCAATAAGCAGAAATGGAAAGAGACACAAATTTGTAATTGTTTCTACTTTTTACTAATAAACCATGACTGTTTTTTGGTATGTTCGGGAAGTTTTACAAGAAACACTTCAGTGTTCTGTGAGGACAATGTTGAGGATGGAAAACACTTGAAAATGTATGATTATAGTTATTATTTGACTCTCAACACTGCTTTTCCCAAGAGCTTTGCTGTACTCAAAACATTTATTGCTCTCCTCATGTCCCTTTCTCTCCTTGTGAAGCCATTACTTTAGGCTGGCTAACAGATTTTTGTCCTTTAGAATAAACTTGTTTAGTCCAACAGTAACCCAGCCAAGGAAATCATGAAACAGGCAAATATTTTCAGTGTGTGGACTGTCACCACCTTCACCATTAATTCTTCCCCAATTTTGACGAAATAAAATTTCACTGTTGATATAAGAGTGTTCCGTTAAAAATTTAAGTAAAGTAAGAATAAACAAAGAAGAAAGCAATGCATCACTTTAAGTGCTACCATCTTAAAATAATCGTAATAAGCTCCAAGTATATATTTTCCCAACAAGTATCTATACCTCTTTGTGAATAGACAGACATGGGTCTCACTTAAGTTTATGAATACAGGAATAATTTTATAAAATGAAATCCTATGATAAATGTTTGTAATATAGTATTGACTCAAGTGGGCAGGGAGTTCAATGTCTTTTTACACAAAGCCCAGGTAAGCTTCTTGTTTTCCTGGCATTAAGTAAGACCGAAACTTCAGCTGTCTGGGCCAGCAATCTCACTCCACTGCTCAGAAACATGAGTGAGTTTCAAATTGTATTTTTTAACTTAGGAACCATATTATTATTATTATTATTATTATTATTATTATTATTATTTTATAATACCTGGTAAAAACAAAGTTAACAAGGAAATGTCTTTAGTTGGCTTATAAATAAATGCTTATAGAAATAAAGTAATTCTTGAGTTTCTTGGATGATAATAGTTAACCTGAAATATTTTTATTCCTACTACATGTACTACACTACTAGCAATTCTATTGGTGTTGCTAGTGAAGATGAAACATGAGCTAGCTAACTGTCATCTTGTTTTTCTTGCTTAACAGTTCTGCAATATGAAAGTAATGTGGATTTACTTTACTAACAGACTGAGGTAGAAGAAGTTTCATGTCTATATCATATTCATTTCTAAAAACCCAAAATGCAAGTCTTCTTTTAATCAAAATGGCAAACTTTTGTTTTGTTATTTGCTTTTGGGACACAGTGACAAACTTTATTATACAACATGTTAATAGGTAATTTTTCCATGAATTTAAATTCAGTGTTAAGGATATGTTTAAAGGATCTGGATGACTGTCTGATCTTTTCCTCATTTTGTAAAGTTTCCATTATTAAAATCCTCATACTTCGTAACTCATCATGAAATCACTAAAGCCTGGAAAATTATAACAAAATATTGGTATAATGAATTTTCAAAAACTGCTAATGTGGTTTGCAACCTAAACAAAGTTTGACAAACTCATATTTATAAGAAAATAATAACAATCTCAGTGAGTATATTTCTGACACAAACTGAATCATGTGATTTCCTATAGATGTGTTTCATTCAGTTGCCACCTTCAGCAAAAATTTTTGATATATAGAAGAGAGAGCAATAAGACAGCTAAAGGGAATTAAGGGGATACAGATTGGAAGGGAAGAAGTCAAAGTGTTATTATTTGCAGATGATATGATAGCATACATACATGACCCCAAAAATTCTACCAGGGAACTACTACAGCTAATAAATACCTTCAGCAAAGTGGCTTGATAAAAGATTAACTCATAAAATCAGTGGCCTGCCTATATACAAATGACGAATGGGCTGAGAAAGAAATTAGGAAAACAAAGCCCTTCACAATAGTCACAAATAATATAAAATATCTTGGGGAAACTCTAACAAAGGAAGTGAAAGACCTATATGACAAGAACTTCAAGAAACAATTGAAGATGATATCAGAAGATGGAAAGATCTCCCATGCTCATGGATTGATAGTATTGATATAGTAAAAATGGCCATCTTATCAAAAGCAATCTACAGATTCCACGCAATACCCTGTAACATGAAGGCCTGGTTGGTTTCTGTCCTCCCAACAAGTCCCACAGTCATTAGGTCCCAAAGAAAATCACACAGAGGTCTCCAGAAGATTATAAACTGATTGGCCTATTAGCTCAGGCTTCTTATTAGCTCTTGTAGCTTATATTAACCCATTATTCTTATCTATGTTAGCCACATAGCTCAGTACCTTTTTCAGCGGGGCAGGTCACATCCTGCTTCTTCAGTGGTCTGGGCAGGTCTGGGAGGAATGGGCTTCCTTCTTCCCAGAATTCTCTTGTTCTCATTGCGCCACCTCTACTTCCTGTCTGGTTTTCCTGCCTGGCTAATGGACAATCAGCGTTTATTTAAAACATGATTGACAGAATACAGACAATTCTCCCGCACCACTTCCCCCTCTTTTTTTTAAATTTTTTTTTAAAGAAAAATATCCATAGTCTATTTTTTTGGGAATGTGGGCGTAGTATTCAAGGCTACTTCTACCTGGTTCGGGTGCTGATAATCTTATGGGGACCTAAAGAAAATTTAGAGTTACGATCAAGTCCTGACTGGAGTATCCTGTGAGGCTTGATAATCTCAGGCAGCATCTTGAATCTGTTCTGGATGTAGAACTCAGACATCTGAGCGATCTAATTTAGTGGAGAAGCTGCCTTCATAAGGGATAAGGTATCATAGGCGCCTTGAATGCTTGCAAGCATCAGTTGGTAGGCCAAACTTAGTGTTATTATCTAGCTTTCCATTTTAAAATATGACATCTTATTTACACATACAATCTTGACATCTAATGGCTACCCAATGTAATGTCTTTTTACTAGAATCAGAAACAATGGGGTCACCTAACTTTGGACTTTCAGATTTAAATGGTACAAGTTAAATAAACTTCTTTATTAAATTTTGAGCTGCAAAATTTTTGTTATAGCAATGAAAGAGGGACTGACACAGGAAACTGGTATTAAAAAGTGTGACTATCTCCTGCCCAGAAAACTAGAAGTCATTACTAATAGGTTCATAGTACTTTTGGATATTCTCTCTATGCTCACTTCCCCCAGCCATTTTCCTATGCTCAGCTGGTGAAGCAGGTCTGCAGTTGTCCAAAAAAGCTCAGGCATAGTGCATACCAGCAGCAATACGCGGCATTGGTTCTGCATGCATGAATAAGACTTAGTGTCACCGCGGCTCCTTTCAGTACTTTAATGGAAAACCTGATGGGGTCAGGTAGAAAGCAATTTATGTAAGAAGTATCAAATAGGGCCATGTCTAATGAAGCTATGGATGTGTAGCCATACTAGGTACCCTACCCTAGTAGAGATGAGCAACATGCCACACACACCTTGGAATGCTGCCAACCCCAGCATGCTGTCCCAGAGTGCAGCAATATTGGCTGTGATTCAGAAAGTAGAACCTTCTCAATTGGTTTAGGGACTGGCCTGATTTATGATCTGTTTGCTCAAGTACACTTTCTGGTTAACTTGTCTGTGATGTTTGCCTTTTAAAAGTAGTTTTTAAATTTGCTAATTTTTTAATGAATAAATATTCTATGCTTCCAGAGTTCATAAAGATCCTTCTAAACTAAGAGATTTTTAAAAAGCACTATGTACTGAACTAACTGTTTCTTATTTAAATTATTCATTTCATTTTGTCAAACATTTCAAAGCTTCCTTTTCTATAGTATTAATTTAAGTGTTGTGTGAGACTTTTCCCAAGGAGATGCAACACAAACATCTACTCACCCAAAATAAGGAACCAGCAACCATCCTAAGTAACAAGTACATCAAAGTCCAGCATGGTGAACTGATGAATTGACTGGGGTTATTTACAGGGATAGAGGTGAGGGTTTACTTATGAGAGCAGGACTAACACAAAGACAGACACATCACCAAAGAGCACACCCCAGTACAAATGATGATTGACAAAAGCTGCAAAACCCAACAACTTTCTTCATGATTCCAGCAGCTCGGCTGGTCAGAGCTCTTTCTGGGCAGCTCTCAGAAGTTGTTTGTTGGAGTTACAACTTTGAAGAGGGGCCCTATATATCTTGTTAGGTTTAGGAACTTCTTGAGACTTGGAAGTTGTTTACTTCCTAATTCTTCCTCCAACTCTCCTTTTTAGAGGGCCGGTTTCAATTTAGAACTCCTCGAATACCAAGGAGCTTCCCTCCAGTATGAAATGTTGTAACCACGAGATAATTGCTGGGCAATATTTAATGCTAGTTTGTCTAGGTTTGGTTGTGTTCCGTGCATCAACCACAGTCCTTGAGATCTTTTTCATCTTTCTTTTGGGCAGTTGACGATTTTACTTTTCTGGGGGGGGGCTATAGATGTTACATTTTAGGGTATCTTAAGTATTCCAATCCATCTGATTTCTTTTGTTATTTAAGGAAGTTTTCATGGCTTTAACTATGTTTTCTGTATCCTTTGTTGAATGTGCCACATCATGTGTATTGGTTTCTCTAAAAGACCATTTGTTTCCTCCCACACATCTCACACTTTATATATTTCACTAAACTCTCAGTATGTTTTGTTCATGCAGACTTGATGCCTGATGCTTTCTTGCATATCTGTAGATTCATGCTTATAATTTATTATTGGTATAAAAAGCGCATTTGTAGTCTGTTTCTCTGACTTTGGGATTTCTTTTTACATTTTGTTTTGATATTTATCTTAGTTTAGGCTCTGATGCTATCAAATTTATGCTCTTATTAAGTTATTTTATAGCAATATATCTTTGTGGGAGTGATCCTTTATTGGGATTGTCTTCTCCCCAAATAAAGTCTTTGTTTGGTTTTTGCATGCCATGATCTTCCCTGACTTTTTTTTCACTTCTCTGCTAGGAGAGAGAGAGAGAGAGAGAGAGAGAGAGAGAGAGAGAGAGAGAGAAAGTGTGTGTGTATGTGTGTGTGTGTGTATTGTAAATTAAGCCAAATAAAAGCAGCTTTGAACACTCCTTCTGTGGGACCTGATTCAGAGAATGAGTGATGCAGTTAGTCCATGCTACCTTATCTGAGACACATTTCTCCCTATGGGTGGAGTATACAGCCATGATATTGTAATGATTGAGATTCTAGCCATTTATTTTCAGGTTAGCCTGTTAATCAGGAAGACCCAAGAAAGAAGACTCAAGACTTTAATAAATGAAGCCTTTGCACCACCTCAGATTTTGTGACTGTGACTCTGGTCTATATCTGGTTGATGGTGTTCTCTTGATCATAGGCACTATACTCTCATATTTCTGGGTTTTCCTCCAAATAGGATAAAGCCAGTGTAATGGAAAATAGTGATAATTTGGCTGCACTTGCCAAGAGCCCAAGACTAATATCTGATAATATTCTAGGACTGTGTTACTATACTTTCTGCCTCCTTATTTCTCTACCGAATTTATGATATTGGTGAGAAATTCCAGAATATACTTTCTCTCTTCCTGCATTATAGCATTCTAGGAGCTAGTGAAAGTTCTCCCTTTGCTAGCCAGAATCCTGTCTTTTGTCAGTTTGCAACTTGACTCCATCCCCTCTTCACTTAGCATTAATTTCTAAATGCCATCATAAGAGTAAATGTTACAATGTTGGTGAGTGACTCAGTAGGTAAAGGGATTAAGGCACTTGTCATGCAAGCCTGCCAGCCAGAGTTTGATGCTCTCAAATACACATAAAAATATCAAGATGCATCAACTCCACAAAGCTGTCTTCTGACCTTCATATATGCATTGTGTGATGGACTCCCACACATACATTTATCATGCTTCTATATGCACATGAATAATAATGACAATAATAATAATAATAAAATATAATTTTGCCTATATCTAGAAGAAAAATATAGAATTCTCATTGTTTAGTGTCTGTTCCTTCTTTATCTTGAAAACAGAAAAAAGATCTAGTCTCATGGAAACAGTGATTTTAAATGTCATAGTAGAATGTATATCAACCATTCAGAAATGACCACATGGTTAATTTAGTTAATAGCCTAAGGAATGTTGATGAATTAATACTTTGTTGGGCCTGTCATTAGCTATTTATACATCCATGCATAAAAAAGTAACTTGGATGCTTGGTAAGAATGCTATTATATTGTCAATTAAAATCAAGATCTGTGTTATTTTTAATTATTTTGCTCTTTTTGATACTTATACCTATTTTGATATTTTATAATGATGATATTTTTCATTTATAACTTCCAAGTACCACTTTAATAAACTAATGGTGACACACACCTGTAGTCCCAGTTACTTGAAAGGTTGTGGCAATAGAATAGATCTTTAAGATCAAGCTAGATAATACAAAGAAACTCTATCTTGAAGAGTAAACCAGGAAACATAAACGAAGCAAAAATAACAAAGAGATGGTGATAAAAATGACCTTTAGCTTGTAGACCTATTAAATTTTGAAGAAAGGCAATTTTTATTCCCCTGAAGTATTGGAGGAATGGTCTTCAGCCCCTCAGTTACCGTTTAACTGATTGGCTCTGGTTCAGACTGGAGATCCACATTTCACTTTGGAAGTTTTGCCACTCACACTCAGACTGCAGGAAAATATGGAGTTATGAGTCAAACATCTGGTGTTTTGTTTATTTATAGTGCTGGTAGAGCTTAGGAGAAACCATACATGGAAAGAAAACAGTTCCTAGGTCTCATGCAGGTTTGGATCTGATTTGTTTTATGTTTGAAAGACTGGAATTTATGACATGATAATAAAATGCTTCCATAACTTTGAGGAGCAGCATAGGAAAGTGTATGAGTCCTGCCTGTTGAGGATATTACATATTATGAGAAAACAACCTCATGTATGGCTACTTTAATGAGTAACATGTTAAAGGAGGTATATAAGCTTTCTGTTTACTTCTGCTACTGTAGAATATATGTGGGTGGAGCATGAGGAGACTGACCTGCCCACATTCCTGCCCTCTTACTGGCCTTCTCCCCCAGCACCAACAGCTAACACCCTCTCCCTGCTGAACTTGTGGGACTCTCTCACAAGTGTTTTTCCTGTTTACTATTGTACCTGACGGCCACTCAAAGGGCTTCTCACCATTCTAAGAAACCCCATTTCTGTACTTTCTCACACTATTTTGAAGAACCCATTCTCCCTTTCTGTTCTCGCATGTACCATTTCTTCCCCCATCACCAGTACTTTTGCACAGTAGTTGAATTCTTTCCATTTTAAATTTAAAAACATTAAAAGTTGCTATTTTCCAGCTCAACCAATATCATATCCTGTATGACTATTGTGTGTTGAGTTACTATGGTTACTTTTCATCTCTTTCCATGAGATCTTTAACATTTTGAGCAAATAAAAATGTTCCTCCTTTCAACTCTGATAGATCAAGACAAGATGTGTCTAAATATTTATAGTTAAAAACTGTAGTGAAGCCACAGTTCCCTTTTCTGAATCATTTCTACTACCCAGTAATGACAGTTGAGCAGGACAGTCATGCTCCATGTGTCCTTGCTAACCTGATATGCCTCAACTCTGTTATGCAATAAGACAGAGACAAAGCAGTAACAGATTGTTAGAACAAGGTCCCTATGTATGAAAGGGTTTACATAGCTGTATTAACTTCCATTCATCCTTTTAAAGTAAACAAAGGATGAATGTAATTTTAAGCATTTTTCAAAGGTGGCAGAGTTAGTTTTTTCTATGTTTAGCAAAAGCCTTTTGTACTGCAGAAGGAATCTTCATTAAGAATATTATAGCGTGCATTGCATTTGCAACTTTATATATATGTTCAGATTTATATTAGGACAGCATTATTGGTGATGAGAATTATAGCAAGTTTCTGAACTCCATCTGGTCTATCTTGGAAGAAGAAAGACATAGGAAAAAACAGCTCACCTTCTAGTGAAATTACAAATGAGACCAACCATAATTATAAAGGATGATGAATTGGCCAATTTAGGATGTTTCTTATATCTTCTTCCCATTTTCTAGTTTCCATTTTTCCTTCTTTCTGTTTAAGCAGTAATGTATTATGTCTCATTGGTCAGAAGGATCACGTCTCTGTTGGGAAGCAGAAGACAGTTATCTCCTTGTGTGATGTATGTTAGTGAAAGAAAATTCATTAGATAGCACATTCTTTCAGGTACTTAGAAATAGCAGATGTCTTTTCGGCAAAGATAAAGTAAAGCAGAATGCAAAGCAGTTGCTTGACAAAGGGTAGATATGGATGTTAGCCTCTGAGAAGCACATCAAAAGATGGCTGCCACTTGTGAGAGATGAATAAGTTCAAGGTTAGAGCCAGGACCATGTCCAAGGTGCTGAGTGCTTACAGGGTTAATCTTAAAAGTAAATAAAGCAGATCTGCTCTGTCAAGACTGAAGCCCTGACTGGAAAAAAAAATCACAGAATCTGTGATGGAGGTCTAGACTGTTGTCTTCAAAGCCTTGAAAAGCACAAGTTCCCCTGACCCTCTAACTTAACATAAAAAGTCTTGCTATTAGAAGCTAGTGTTTCTTCTTAGCTTGAAACAGGCGTCTTCCACTCAAGGCAGCAAGCATACATCTCAAAACCTGCTACACCTGGATCAAGAGTTGCTACAACATAACAACCTGAGAGATGCAAGAGCTACCAACGTGTGGAGGGCTAACACTCCCCAGTGTTTACGGCACCTTCCCTGTTTATACTGCAAGAGGATTGATTTCTGGGTTTTTCCCCAAGGAAGCTGGGAAATACAGGGATGACGGAGGGCTGATTGATTTGGAACTTGTTTCCAGAAAGAGGACTCCAGAAATTGTCTTCTACGAAGATGATTCTGGATGCATCAGAAAAGGAACGGATTACTCAAATAGCAGGAGTCTTTTGGCTGCTAGGGACATTTAGTCAATGTTTGGGTTTTATGAGGCAGAGGATCTCTGATCTCATTTTTCAGTTCTCAGTTGTCATGGAAAGGCAATCATAAATAATACACAAAGGAGAATGCCTATCTATATTTTAGTAATGATAGATTTACAAACATAAGGAACAATTTGAATTTGACTAATGGGTTATTTTGCACTGAATTTTGCCCTACAATAAAATAAATTGGAGACATCAAAATTTCCATGGCAAGTTATAAAGAAAAATTACAAAAGATTTGGATAAGGGCTCACAGCAGAACAGCTAAAACATGGAAGTCCATAAACGTCACCAGAGGAATATATTCTGAGACACTGTACTAACTAAATGTTCTTTAGACGTGTGATGGTCAGATGCAAGCCTGCCTTGCTGAGTAGTTCTGTAGTCACTAACTTCTGTAATCGATGGGAGAGAATGCCATTGTGAAACCTGCAACACTGTTGACAAAGAGCACTTTACATGAGTGAGTGCCAGGCAATAGCGTTTGTGAATCAGAGGCTATTAATGGGTATCCATGGCCAACCCCACAGGACCCCATCATCTACTTAGTAAGTCACTCACAGTGCTCTATCTGAGGAAGAATGGCAGTGAGTAGCACCACTCGTGACCACAAAAAAATCATGGATGGCAGTTCATATCAAATTTCTGTTTATAGTGGCAACTTGGCTCCTTCAGCATCCTCACTGGCCTGGGGAAGGATAAGTGACCACCACTGATTCAGACAGGCAGGATCCCCAATATAAGCTAATTGATGTGGGATTTTCTTCTGTACATGTGTTGCTTTTACTATCTGATGAATAAAGCTGTTTCAGCCAATAGATTAGCAGAATAAAGCCAGGCAGGAAATCTGAACAGGGATATAGAGAAAGAGTAGGTAGAGTCAAAGTTATGCCATGTAACTGCTGAAGGAGCAAGATTCCAGAACCTTACTGGTAAGTCACAGCCTCATGGCAACACACAGATTAATAGAAATGGGTTAATTTAAGATAGAATAGTTAGCTAGGAATATGCCCGAGCTATTGGCCAAACAGTGATGTAGTTAATACTGTTTCTGTGTGATTATTCGGGTCTGTGTGAAAACAAAACTCAGTTGCCATCTACAGCTAATGTTCCAGATGTGGTGTTATTTATAGAGTAGATTAATAGAACATCAGATGAATTGCTGTGGTTATTGATTTGGAAAATGTGTCCTTTCTAAACATAATCAGATCATAATCATAATCAGAAAATAAATCAGAAAGAGCCACAGGAAATAGATTAGAGAATAGTTTTACACTTTTACTCAATATTTGGGCAAGTCTCTTGTACTTTGTCAGTCACACCAAGCCTATTAGAGTTTTCTGCACCCATCATCAGCTTTTTCAGTTGAACCTTAATTTCTTGGTAGCTCAACCTTTGTTACCAATCAACACCGCAACTTTCTGGGTGATAATGTAACTTCTCTAGGCTTCATTCATAGATGTGAAAAGTAATTATGTGTTGGCACTAGTATGAAGAATTAAATGACATAAATGTTCTGTCACAGTTAGATACCAAACAAAAATATCAAAAGACTTGGACTTTGTGAAATAAAATTAAGGGCTTACCAGGAAAATAGATATAATTCAAATTGCTACACCAGAAGTAATATTGTAATACAGAGAACTAGTTATTAGCTGAAGTGGTTTGGGAGTCTAATAAGGGCTAAGGAAGACCCCAAAATAGCTGCAGATAGGTTTTAGTAACTATATTTCACAGGACAAAAAACAGAAACTGTTGTTACTATAATCCAGGGGCTAGGTTGATGTAGGTGGTGGGGACTAGAGCCAAAATGTGCTTTTCTAGTGGAGGCTGAAACCACAGAGGAAACACATCCTTTATCAAAAGAGCTGACCAAAGCAAAGGATGGGGAGAGAAATCCTAGGATAATGCCCTTCTGCCCTCCAGTGCTTTGCCTTTTACTGGCAAGAAGCCATATGAAATAACACCTGGAGAGGTCAGCTTAGCATTCAGGAAGGATCTAAAGCCCATGGTGTTTTCATTCATAAGAGGTCATGACATTAATCCAAGTCCTTGTGGGTAGGGAAGGGTTTCCACAATGGAAACATATTCTCACTCTCAGCTATTTTGGAATTAGGTTCACCCTGACATAGCAAACAAGCAACTGAGAAGACTAGTGAATTGAATAGCCAGCAGCAGCAACAACAACAAAAGAATAAGTTAAGGATGCTCTCAACAACATGCGTGAATCTCAAATACACTGTGCTAAGTGAGATAAATTCAAAAGCATACAAACAGCATGCTTCTATTATAAGAAATTTTAGACAAGGTAAAACAATACTGGTAGAAAACAAATTAGTGCCTCCTATAGGACATAGGGAAAACACAAAGAAATAGCAGCATAGAAACACAAGGAAACTGCTGAATGTTGACAGTTTGCTCTATTTGAATTGTGGTAGTAATTTTAGAACAGCACAGGTGTCTCAGAACTTTCCCAGTCAAACATTTACAACAGCAAAACCAACCACACATACACATATTCTTCCACATTTTCAAAAATAGATACATAAATAATTAATTAATTTTTGTATCCTTAAACACATTCTCCAGATTTCCTGCCATATCTCTTCTCAAAAACTCAAGAGATGAATTGCTGTCATGTGAGACTTACCCTCTAATCTAACACCAAGTTATGTCAGAGAATTCAGAGCTCTCTTTGCATAACAACATATCCTAACAATAGACAGACAGCTGGCTGATTGAGTGTGTTTTCTGCATCTTCCCCAGCTTCCATCATGGGAAACTGGTCTGGGGCTCCCAGAAGCTGCAGGTGTAGCGTGGACATTAGGGTGTATCAGTGATTGCTACACTATCTCCTTAACAGTAACAAGGGGAAATGACTCTGTCAGGCGCTCTGCAGTCTACATGAAGGCTTGTTTGTGGGAAATTATTTCCAGAATCAAGAAACTATAAACTTCATGACCTCCCTGGAAGGAAAACTTGAAGCACTCTTGCCTAAAATAGCAAAGTTGGACTTCTAAGTTATGGAAAATGACAAACACATTAAAAACCTGGAAGAAACTTCTCAGGAGATTAAAACAAACACCTCAAAGTCCACCGCAGGGGAGAGTGCTGATTTAACTCAGTATTGTTGTGCAAACGTTGGGTGTTACCAGTCAAAAGTCTAATGTCCTGGAAAGCCTGGAGTCAAAGGAAAGGATGCTGAATGAAATTTGGACCAGATTGATCGAGGAGTTGATAATAACTTTATGTCATATGGCAATGCCTTCAAATGCTAATGTGGATAAGATCCATAAAGTGGGATTGATGATACCATGCAACTCATGGCTTGCAGGGAGAGACTTGAATTCCCTTTGGATGGAAGAGGTCTTCTGAAGAGAAAGAAAATCCTGGTCTCCTGGAGCAAGGCCTAGAGATATAGAAGGTCAGTTCCTGGAAGCGACACTTTTGTGTCCGGTCTAATTGTAATGACCACAGGTGGATCAGCTTTTCTCCTTAGGCATGTTGAAGGAACACCAAGATTGCTTGGAAGGAGGCCTGTCAGAGTCAGAGTCTTGTCTTGCTTCTGAACAAAATGCAGAGAAAGACTCTGCTTGCTACTCCTTGTTAAATGTGGGACTTTCAAGGAGATGAACCTTTTTATGTTTGGAATTGGTACATTTTGAAGGAGTCTCAGGTTCTTAATTTTTTTTACCTCAGCTACAGTGTGCAGGATCAGTCGTTTATGTAGTTATTTGCCAGCTGCTTAAAATGCTTCACTAAATGCTTCAATAAGTACAAAGTCTGAATTTTACATACTGATGAATAAAGCTCAGTAAAGCACTGTACATGGGTTTCCAGCAATAGGTAAACACTTTCCAATGTAATTGTAAAGTCTTGAAGCTGTACTTCAGAAGAGTTGGAACTTCGCCAGTGATGTTTACAGCACTTTTTTGTAATATCAAGTTGGCAAGGTGATGGGGAAGTAATTGCTTTTTCTGAAGTAGAAGCACAGAGACTTGAGAAACTTAGATAGCTCTCATATTGGAATATGGTTAAATTAGACTCTAACTCATCCAAATATTTCAACAGTAGAATATAACAGTAAGTTATCTACAACTCATCATAGTTCTTATTGATTAGGAAAAACATGGGGGAAATGTTAACGCTTGATTCTTATTTCTAAGGGTTTTTGTTACTGTTGGGTTATGATTTTAATTTCAATATCTCTTCTGTCATCATAGTCTGTACACTTCTGTTTTATTTGGTCATATAGAGGTTGCCCATGGAAACTTCAGACTAAAATGTAGAATGAATCTTGAGAGGCAACAGGCAGAAACATATGCTGGGAAGCTGTACAGAAGTGGAGATTGTGATTTAATCCTTACAGCCTCCTTGGATGTTGGTTGGCTTATGTGTCTGTACACTATCTGCCAGATCACATTGAGTGAGCTCAGTTTCATATTCCTGTGGATTGATTCATGAATGAAGAACATGCTAGAACCTGGGGTTATCTGTGATGAGAGATGATCTTCTTCTGGCTTCAGCCGCAGACTGGTGGCTGGAAGACCATTCTTTAAATGAAGGAAATTAAAGCGGGGGACACTGGTGTGAAAGCTCTTCGCAGCAAGCTGAAATAACATCTGGCTACACTTTAGGACTCGCTGGCAAGTGTTTGCAGTCCCCTGGAACCAGTTCAGGCTGCATTGGGAGGAGGATTGGGCTGCTGCTGTGAGAACAGTGCATAGAGTTCTCAGCTCTCACAAGTGGATGCCAAACATTCTCTGTGTATAGAGAGAATGATGTCTGGGTAGAATGGGTGCTTAGAGTTAAAAACCAAAACCAAAACCGAACAACAGCTCTCCAAATATAACAAGTAGGCAACAAGACTGGGTAGTGGCTACCAATTTCACAGGTCTTGTGAACTTCGCGTCCATACTTATTATTATTTCACGTACTCCAAACTGTCAGACTCTAAATACATCTATTGTGGTAGAATTTGCCTTCCAAATACGTCCCTTGAATTGATTGATTCATGTAGACGCACATTGAGAACCATCACTAACTTAAGTAAAACCTAGCGTGGTAAACATTTTGTGGAATGTCTATCAGGATCATAGCAGCTTAGCTCTGTATTTCACATTTTTAAAAAATGCTTTTCATGTTTTTTAACCATAACTCGCATTGGAACAACTCTTTGGTTAAGTGTTCTTCTGGGCAGAGCGTGCTGAGAACCCTTAGAGACACTCCAGGAACACTAACATTCAGAAGAATGAAGTTTTGAAATATTTTTCCATTAGTTACATCTCTTCGATGAAAGGCATTTTTAACTGTTAGTAAAGGAACATGAATTCCCCCTTAGTTAAAGAAGATGGAAACTCTTATTTGGTATTTCATAGAAGAAGAAAATTCACTTTTATAGGTTCTCATCTATGCTGTTTTATTTCTGCTCTAGTTTCTCATGAGCTTTAGAATTCAGGTTATCAATAAACCGCATGTATATAACATATGTATATACACATATAATACATGTAAGTGCATAATACCTAAGTATGCATTCATATTTTATAAAATAATTGATACATGTGAAAACTGTAATGATCTGTACATGTATTCATATATGCATACATGACAAGAAAACTTTCTGCTGTGTTTCCTAAACTGATTCTTATTAAAATTGAATTTTTAAATATTAACCTAAATTTTTTAGAATAAAACATACTTCCCAAAGGGGGAAAAAAAATCTAGATTCTAGTGCTGCTGCCTAAGTTGACGTTTATCTCAGTTTTACTATACAAATTGAACTGTACTTGGTCTGTTAGTTATTTCCATACAGAGCCTATGTCTGCCTGAATTTTAAGAAGAACCTCCAATTATGTGTTTTCTTGTCATGTATGCATATATGAATACATGTACAGATCATTAAAGTTTTCACATGTATCAATTATTTTATAAAATATGAATGCATACTTAAGTATTGTGCACTTACATGTATTATATGTGTATATACATATGTAATATACATGTGGTTTATTGATAGCCTGAACTGCATGAAACTGTTTTCTGCTTTGCTTTTTATTGTGTTGTCTCCATTTGCCCTTCCCTCTCACTTGATATTTTTATGCCTTTAGGTCACCTTCAAGAATGAAAAGCTTGTTTGCATCACAAAACTGATCTCACCTTTTCAATGTTCACTAATTTCTTATTTTCTTTTTGGTTTCTTTCCTTTTTTGTAAGTTTATTTCTGCTGACTTTGTCATAGGGGTGTAAACTGGAAAGAAACTTCATCTCTATGTAGTGTTTCTCCTTTCTTTTTTACGTTGTCTTTTTCCTCAGTTAAGCAATGGATAACGTAAAAAAGTCAGCACCCATTTTCTATCTCATCATGAAGGCAGTTTGGGAATCACACTTCACATGTTAACAAGATTCAGAAAACAGAGCAGACAGAGAACTCCACTAGATCTGTAAGAGAGGCGAGGACATGGGGCAAAGGGATTCAAACTGACTCGCTAGATGAACCTGCCTAAAAAGCCCACTGCTTTTGGAAAACTGAAATGTGCTTGGGAAGTTACTGGAGAATCTGCTTGTGGGAGAATTAAATATTCCAGGGACATAGTTGTCTAAACTTCTGTTGGTTTCAAATTCAGGACTGTGACCAGGTTTTCACAGTAATGTTGGGGAAAATTCCCTTTGCTTTAGGCAGGGGAAGGGAAGAAAATGCCTTTCTTTAAAAAAAAAAAAACCTGTGTGTGTGTGTGTGTGTGTGGACACACACACACTCTAGTGTGGCTGCACATGGAGGCTAAAGGCACACTTGGGTGACTTCTTTGAATACGCTCCACATTAACTTCTGAGATACTATCTCTCATGGTGCTCAGCATTTGGTTAGACTGGTTGGCCTCTGATTTTTGGGGATCCACCTGTCTCCCCTCCTAGGGCTGTGCAGCTGTTACAACATGTTGGTGACATGAATTTAGGTCTTTGTATTTGTAACCCGAGTTCTTTATCCACTGAGTTATTGCCCTAGCTTCTCAATTAGACTCTTCCAAAACACACTAGGGAGCTCTCTTATTAAAAGTGCCTGCCCTAGAAAGAACTAGCCATAGTTTTACAGGAAGTACCCAATTCTATACAGTTTAGTCTTCTATATTGGCAAA
Source organism: Ondatra zibethicus (assembly GCA_004026605.1). Taxonomy (NCBI): domain Eukaryota; kingdom Metazoa; phylum Chordata; class Mammalia; order Rodentia; family Cricetidae; genus Ondatra; species Ondatra zibethicus. Next base: position 89,884 of record PVIU01002348.1, on the reverse strand, counting down.
AGAAATTTCCCTACTGCATTCTATTTCACACTTCTACTTTGAAGACTGGAGTTCCCAATCTGGACCACTTAATCATGTCTTATCTCAAGAGAGGGGAATGAAAAAATATTTGTGACATTCACAGTGAGGGTCAAGAGGCAAGCTACTTGAGTTTAAGTTTCTAGGACCCTCTTCGTCTACTTCGGTTTCACCACATTTCAAAGGGTTTAATTACATTGCTCTTAGCTATTGAGAAAAAATTATGAAATCTGCTAAATGGAAAAATAAAAAGCTTCACAATTTGAAAAGGCAAAAAGAACAGAACCAGACAAAGAAGGTGTAATGACTGAACATACTGCGAATTTAAAAAGAAACAGCAATTGGTTTGCTAAAGGTTTCATGGATAAAGGGGAATATGGAAACAGACAGATAATGTGAAAAGAATGATAAAATTATAAAAAATACTAGAAATATAAAACACTATAATGAAAGAATAATTTCTTGATAAACCTAGTAAAAGAGGACTTGATATAAGTATAAAGAATTGCAGAATTTGAGAAGATATTGAAAAAATTCAGAACTGAAAACAAAGGAACTCTAAGTAACTTAAAAACAATAAATCAGAACTGAGCAACAACTGCAAAATGTGTAAAAAAAACCATGTAATTAGACTGTCAAGGGGGAATCCAGAAAAAAAGACATATTTAAAACAATAAATGACAAGTTCCTCAAATTAGACAGTTGATTATATATTTGATTATATACAAAGATCCTCAAAAAAAAAAAAGCCTGTATCAGATATATGGCAGTCAAATCAAAAATCCAAAGTTGAAACAAAGCAAAACAGAGAAGTCACAAGGCAGTTGCTGGGGGTGGGGAGAGAGGGAACCTTACCCTTAGAGAGACAAGGTAAGGATTATATGAACTGCTTGACAGAGACCCTGAAGCAGAAACTGCATGTGAGAAATGCCCCAAACTTTGAGCTCTATAACCTGCACAAATATTATTAAGCAATAAAAGAGAAATAATGATTTTATTCTCAAAAGAGAAATTGAGACAATTTATTGCTATTTGACCTTTCTTGCAAGAAATGTCAAGCATTCCTTAGAAAGAGAAAATTACACATGTCAGAAACATAGACATACAATGAGGAAAATATTACTGATCTGGCATGACAATTTCTTCAGAAGAGGAGAATAGACAACACGGGAGAAATTCAAGATGATGCTGGCGTGATAATGTCTTTTCAGATACTATGCCAAATGTATAGTCTGAAAAGCCATACTTATGTAAAATAAAAGCTTTGCTGTGCAAATGATTTTAAGATGATGAAAGGACTTTCTCTGAGGAAAGGACCAGCACATCAGCTGGTTCTCTACTGCGGTGAATAAACTCTGTACACAGTCACATCAGGAGGGAAAGGGTTTGTTTCCTATCATGGCTCTTCATGAAGGGAAGTCAAGACAGGATCTCAAGACAGGGACCAGGGAACAGGAACTGAAGCAGAGACCGTGGGTTCATCGGTTGCAACAAATATACATCCAGTGTGGCTCATAGATGAAGGGAAAGGGTTATTGACATGGTGTCAGAGGCATGTAGGAAATCTTCCTCTCACGAATCTAAAACTCCTCTGAAAAGGCTTTTTAATAATTTTGCTTGCTTTTGAGAAGAAAAAAAATGGAAAGAGGTAGATGTCAAGGATGAACCCGTTTCTGGTCCTTTGGGCTTTTGATGTAGATGATACAGATTTTCTTTTGAGAGATATATACATGAGTTCTTTGAGGCATTTTATGTGTGGTCAGTGGGGGTTTCATATTTCTGTTGGGAAGGATCAATTATTCTCCAAGCACTCCTTATAGAGCCTGTCCCTAACTGTACAGATCAAACCAACCTATGTCTGGCATAAGTTGGTGACAGTTTTAAGTCTGAAGCTGGCAAAAGGTGGTGAAAAGGCTGCCTTTTAGTGTTTCTCACTAATATCTGCCCTTCCTGTTCTTCACTGGGATCATCCAGACGTCACACAGTTGTGCTACTTCCTGTTCTACTCTTGTCCCCACCCACTTTGCTCCTTTTTCAAATCAGTGTTGAAGACCAATATGTGAAGTTTTTAAAGTAATAATTTCTTTCTCTCTCCATCCTTCCCCCTCTTCCTCTTATCCTCAACCCCTCTTTCTTTTTCTGTCACTCTTCTTCCTCTTCCTCTTATTCTTAGTACCCTTCTGTGAGTAATAATTTTTATTCATCCTCTCCTAAAAACTTATATGGAGGGAAAAATAATAAACCTTCCCCAGAACAACAGTTTTATTCTAGTTTCTCTGTTTCGTTCTCTGTTTCAGAGACTGTGGCTTCTGGTGATTATTAAGCGTACAGTGGATTCAGTACCAGAGTTCTCACTAGTTTAGAACATGATAAATTTTTGCACTGACTTTAGTCTTACCAATTCCAAGGCAGGTTAAAACCTATCTCATTCATTTTGCCATACATGCAATCCAGCCCTGCCAACTTCAGCTCTCTACATACATGGACACATAAATATGCTGTGAATCATATTAACTTTCTACCATATGGTCAATGTGAAAAATATTTGTGAAAGTTTGAAGATTAACCAGAGATCTGAAATTTTTTTCTTAAAATCACCCTCGACTTTTTCTCTCTGGGTCTAAATTCTCTCATACTTCTTACATTACTGGCCGTCAACATTACTCTACATGAGACTGATGCTCCATTTTCATAACTCTGCACACTCAGATGCAGTCCCTTCCAAACACTCCTTAAATCATTCTCATTTACTTCCTATAGCAGCTTTTTAAAACGTAGATGTCCCTTCCCGCTCATCATCCTGGCTTACCATTACATAGCACATACACTATCCAGACTAACTCGATTTCAACAGCGCTCTCAAGGGAGTGTTCATGTGTTTTAGAAAACAGTTGTATTTCACTGTTGACCGGAGGGAGAAGCTCATCAATACCCTTTCAAGACTCCAATGACCTCTCTCACGTTCACTGTCCAAACTTTCACAGCATTCTTCACAAGCTTGGCTTCGGTCACACCAGCATTATCCTGCCTTTCATGTCTCGGTAACACACACCCATATGGTCTCAGCAGATATTTCTCCTCTACGGCCCAACCTCACCTACACAGAGAGCGAGCTTTAAGTGTTGCCCTCTATTCTGGAGGATTTCTGCAATGCTGCCACAAAAATGACGAAATGAAATTTCATTTTCTTCACATTCTGCTTTGTTCCTTTCAGGCTTGGGATGCAATTCTCAACAGAGAAATGAACAAAGGCTAACAGATCTTATAGAATCCAGTCAGCAGGGGAAGAATTTGCTTTGTTTCACAATCTCCCCATGGTGGTAAAACAACACTGTGAGCAGGGTACAGAAACGCTGACTCAGTGTTTACCATCCTGGAGTGGTAGTAGGGGGGGGGGCATCCACCTTCCTACACTCTTGCCATGCAAAATTGCATTATTTGGCTAAAAAGTAAATAAATAAATACATCTCGTAATTGAATTAGGCTTTGCTAGATTATAACTGTGTTTATCACAATCACTTTGTTCCCCCTGTCTTAAGTAGTGTATTACTTTAGGGACCAATCCTGCACCTCTTGCTTAGAAATATTAAGTTCTACAAGTCAATTTTAGATTATAGAACTACCCTAGTATCATCAGCCCTGTGCCCCAACTGTACTTCTTTCTGTTCTCAAACCATACTAATAACAAGGATTTATTGAAAGAGTAAAGGAGGAAGTTATTGTCTTTACTTTTGAAATGAGATTCAGAATTAGTTCCTTTTTTTCTGGAGGAGTTTTCTGAGCCACAGGTTGAGAATCATTGATGTGGAGAATTTGATTTGTGGGCCTGATTTCTCATGTTAATATTTCATGGCAACTTGGAATTTGTTGTTAGTTTAGAAAATAAAGAATGCAGTTTCCTCTTGATGCTCCCGAATTACTTTGTCAGTTGTCCCATTTAATGAATGAATATTTTAATAGAAAGAAATTATAGCACATTAATATCATGTAACTGTTGGGATGTGGGAGCTATCTTTGCTTGGAGAACTATTATTAATTCCTGAAATAAGTAATCTTATGTTTTTTCACAAAACTTCAAAATAATAAATAAGAATTTACTATATAAACCAATTAAAGTAAATTTAAATTAAAACAAATTATGAGCTAAATTAAGCTTTTTGTTTTATGTGAAAGACTTATAAACATGTTCATCTTTTATTATAAATAAAGACAGTTCTAATAATGCAGTCAGAACTAATATTAGTGTCTAGCATATTTACACCATTTCTTTATCACTCCTGCCTGATTCCCTATATCGCTACAGTTCTCCTGACTAACTGTTCTATGTCTATTCGTGTGGCCTACACTATGATTATCTCAAAGAAGTGACATATTAAAAATGGAAATAAATTACATGGCTTTTCTGTCTGAAGCCTTCCCAATGGCATACTTTAATTCATAGCCGTTGTCAGAAAACTCCCACACACCATCAGCGCTACCTTCTGCTGAGGCGTCATTTTCTGCTGTTTTCTTCTTCCTCCTCAACTCTTGCTTTTCCACCACCTCTGAGACAGAGCATTCTTATGTATACCAAGGTCTTTATATTTTCAATTTCTTTTCAATGAAACAGCTGCTTTCAAATACTCTTTAAATACTTCGAGGCTCCTTTGTATCATTCCCTCACCTTTAAGAAGTATGTCTTCTTTATCTTCTAAAATTACTGCATCTTCTAAAATGACTGCAGTTTTGATCATGATTATTTTATATAAAATTACTTTTTCATTAAAAAAAATCAGTGCTTAGCTGGGCAGTGGTGACGCACGCCTTAATCCCACCACTCGGGAGACAGAGACAAGCGAATCTCTGTGAGTTTGAGGACAGCCTGGCCTACAAGAGCTAGTTCCAGAACAGTCGCCATAAATACTGAGAAACCCTGTCTTGAAAAACAAACAAACAAAAAAGAAAAAACAGAACAAAAACAAACAAAAAAACCCAGTGCTTTTTTCCAATATAATACAAACTTAATGATGGCAGGGATCTCATAGTGTTTATCCTGTATCCTCTCATCTTAAATAGTACCTAGCCAGCATTAGGGCTTCAGAAATATTTGTCTAATAAGCTAACAAATCAATATTTAGTATTACAAAATGTATTGTGATTCATCTTGTAATACAATTAACCATTTTAATAAATTCATTATTATTTTTCATTCCTGAAAAAATCCTTCTTGATGGTGTCCCAATGAATTTGATGTTAAATATTTTTTTAAATGTTTATTGATATTTATAGATAAGATTAACCTATTGACATCAAAACACTGTAAAATAAGCAATCTTTCTAGTTTTTCCATAAAAGGATAATTTCTTTCTTTTTTTATTTTATTTTTTTTTTTAGTTTTTCGAGACAGGGTTTCGCTATAGCTTTAGAGCCTGTCCTGGAACTAGCTCTTGTAATTTCTTGAAAACCTAGAAGACCACATCTATGAAATTACTGAGCACAGTGCGGTTCTCCAGTTGTTTAAGTCTTTTCAATGTGTTTGTTTGTTTTGTCCTGAAACTCACTTTATAGACCAAGCTGACCTCAAACTCACTGAGCTCTGCCTGCCTCTGCCTCCCAAGTGCTGAGATTAAAGGCGTGCGCCACCACTGCCCAGAAAATCTTTTCAGTGTTAATAGAATCACCAGATACTTGATTTCTTCTTGTTCAAAAAGAATTCTTATTTGTCTTTATATGCATCTAATTTGAAGTTCCAAGTTTGACATTCTGGTACTTCATATAATTTATAATTTTAGATTTTTAAAAACCTGCTTATTTTCTGCAGTTTTACTCCTTTATTTCCAGTTATATGAATCTGTGTGTAGTCGATATACTCAGCTAGTTACAAGTCACTTCTCTCAAGAAAATTCCAATGTCTCTGAAACTAACTCTGCTTTGCCTGCCCTTCACTGGACACCTCCTGCCTTGTCATTGTGTCTGAATTAACTACAGCATTGGGATGTCATTCCTGATTACCTCAGTTCCTTTGGGTTCCAATGCATCATATTTTGCTGTAGAGAAAACATTATATAAATAAAGCAATTACTGAGGGAGAAAAAAATAAGGAAAACTAAATACATTAGATGCATGTGTGTGGTTGAAAGGGATTTGCACGGTTTCCGTGGAACTTTCAGTATTCTTTAATTTTATAACCATTTAAAAATGGATGCTTTACTTAATGATAATTGATTAAACTATGCAATTATACATACTAAACTATTTTGTTACTGTATTTCACAGTACAGTGGCTTTATGAATTCCAAATACTGTTTTTTTTTTCCTGTTTTACTGGCAAAACTTCACCAGAGATCTGGCTGCTTTTTAAAGATAGCTATTTGGCCACTAACTTGTGGCAATTTGGAATTACAGAAAATTTTAAACATGGAAGTAACATAATAAAATTTAAGAAGATCACATTTAGAAGCAGGAAAACCATCTTTGTAGAAATTTCAATTGTTCCCTGGAGATATTGCCTCTTGCTTAAATGACAAGACTTAGTGTAATGCCTGATTGAACATACTAATGACCAAAATGTACCAGACTCTGTTATGGGGCTGGATATTAGGCAATGCAGGACAGTGATTCCTGAGAGACTATAAGCAAATGGACCAAGGCCTAAAATTCCCCCAATTCATTTTCTTTGCTCCAGTAAAATGGAGAACAAATCCATGCAGAGCCCAGCAGATCCATGGGGTGATAGGACAGAGCTGCCCATTGGAGAGATGAAGATATGGTGAGACTTATTAGCTTTAATCTCAGGGCTACTCTAATTCTGCAGTCATAGAAAAACAAACACAAACAAAAAACAAGAAAAAGTAAAAGAAGACATTGAAGGCTTTACTTCCAAATAACTGAATTGCAGAAAACAATCAAGAATATTTGTAGTAATGTAAAAATATGTAGCATATTTTGCAAATTTATAATGTCTGGAATAAATATTCATTATATGTTTAGAGATGCTGAAAGACGCAACTAATGTTGGACAAAAAAACAAAAACAAAACACAGTCAGTTAAGATCCATACAGGCACAAGGAACTTTTATACATGGTCAGTAGGAATGTAGGTTAGATCATCCTCTATGAAAATCAGCACAAAGATGCTGCAGAAAATAAAACAGAAACAACCATACAACATAGACAGCTACATCATTCATTCATGGATCTATACCCAAATGAGTCAAAGTCAGCACACATAATTGCACATCCACACTACTGCAGCATCATCCATAATTGCCTGAATACGGACCAGCCTAGGTGTCCATCAGTGAACGAGTGGGTAAGAAAACGTACTGCATACATACACACTGGAGTATTACTCAGCCTGACAGAGGAATTCAGTCATGCCTTTTGCAGGAAAAACATGGAGTTGGAGATCATTAGTGAAGTAACCCACTGTCAGAAACATAAATATCATATGTTTTCCCTCTTGAAGATCTAGATTTTTACAAAATTACTTGGAATGTAGAGGTAGTTTTGTTTGGGAAGAGAAAGGAGACTTGGATAAGAAGGGAAGTTACAAGAGAGGATAATAAGGGTATGCATATGATCAAAGTACATTATATGTATCTATGAAGCTGTCAGTGAAATCCAACATGGTATACAGTTGCAAATGCTAATTAAGGTAAAATAAATCTATGCCAAAGTTCAATAGGCAAATATTAAAATTAGTGGATAAAAACATTTAAAGCTACAGTTTTCTTATAGGAAAGTGATCCTATGTAGAACAGAACTTTTAAAAAGACCCACACACCACACTTTTAGAAATGAAAAGGGTAGAGAAGGTAAATAGCAAATTAAATGTTACAGAAGATGAAGAAAAGCTTTAATTGGAGAAGAAAGCAATATGAGCTGTGTAGACAGAATGTAAGAAAAAGTCTGGGAAGAGTATCAGTGAGCTGCTCAGTAGCTTCAAGAACTTCATGACTGATGGACCTCACTGGATTTTGCAAAGAAATGACAGAAAGGAAACAAAACAAAGCAGAACTTCTGAGTATGAAGAGGCAACAGTCGAAAAGTTCTAATGTTTAAAAATGTATTTATTGTAAAGTCTGTACATGTCTCTGTGTGTGTATGTGCATGTGAGTTTGGGCTCTCTCAGAGCTGTGGGATTCTCCAGAGCTGAAGTATCAAGAGGTTGTGAGCTGCCTGGGTGTGGGTTCTGAGAACAGAACTCAGGTCCTTTGTAGGCAGAGTATGAGCTCTTAGATATCCTGCAAAGTACAGTTTCTGACCTGGTAATTTATGAAAACAGAATTACAAGTTTCTTTTTTATTTCCCCTAAGTAATTAAATGAGGTCACCAAAAATATTTTCAGGAGAGGGAAATCACTACCTTTGAGTCCCTTTCAGATGAAAGCAGTGAGAGCGCTTTGTGTTCATACCAAAATCTTGAAAAATATCAGCTCTGACTATAGTTAAATTTCCCAAGAAGTCATTCAATTAGAATTGTGATTAGGTGCTCTCTGTCTCTCTCTGTTTCTGCTTCTGTCTCTCTCTTTCTTTCCCTCTGAAAATGATGTATGTGTATTCTCCTTTCTTGTTGCTTTTTAGTATTCCAGAATGTTTTTCCAAATAATAGTTGTTTACAAAAATTTGCATATTATTTTTCTGTGTCTTGTAAATTAGCATCCCTAGCTGGCTAAAAGATATTCTAAGTTTCCAAGATCCTCTGTGGTATTCATCAGAGTAACTCAAGCTGAGTACATTTTTTGCTAATACAAATTTGTTGCTAAGCAGACTTGGTGCATCTAATTATGTCGTTTCCCTAGGAAACACCGCAAATTTCACAATATTCAGGAGCCCCAAATTCATCAAGGGCATGTTTTATGCTTCTTCCTTAATACTGGGCAACGGAAGTGTCCATGATGAATCAGGATTGATTGCTTCTGTTATTGTAACACTGAACCGAAGTAGAATTCTCATGAATTGAATAATGAGTACAAATGAGTCTTTATTTTTAAGAGTGTGGATTGCAGCTTAAGTTAGCTTTTGGGTATGAAGGATGCTTACATTTCAGAACTTACAATGCCTAGAACAAAATGGCATCTTATATGTGATCCTTAAATTGCCATTATGTATTGACTATGCCATAAATGCAGGTCTTAAATTTTGGCAAGCTTAGTAGAACTTGCATCTCAAGCTGGATGGGCGCCCTGTCAGTCTTGACACTAGAAATGACACCTTCAAGAGACGTTTCTTCACTCTTGGAAAGATGCAGGTTAGCCCCCAACTGAACGTTGGCTTTTTACAAAACGCTACTGATGGAGTTACAGCTTTCTGTTGAGACCTTTTCTCTTGATTCTTCCTACTGATCAGGCTTCCAATACAGCCAACTGGAAAGTGAGTTCATTTTGTTTTCACTTTGGATTATAACTTGCTTTTTCTGGTTTCCACCATTTCTTATGGTGGAAGGATTCATGTGACTTTCTCAGAAGACACTCTGGATTCTCTGATTCTAATCACCCACTTGGTGTTTATACATTACTTGAACCATGTTTATGACATATTTATCATAAATTATTTTAATATTGGTATTTTTTATCTCCAGACATTTATGTTATGAGCTTAATTTTCATTAATGTTATAAGTTAATTTTGCATCTCTATGGACTCAAGGTTGTACAAGTTTGTATCCATGGTCACTTCTTACATTCGTTAATTTGAATAGTCATTAGACTGATTAACATGCACATACAGCTATACTTATGTGATTGCTATATGTGTATGTTGAGAATTAGGATGGATAAGAGAATGTTGGCCTGATAGTGCCAGCTACTATTCCATGGTCAGAAAATGTTAAACAAAGTGTAATTCTCAAGAGCAGAAGAGCATGCTGGATATCTTTAGGATCATAGCAACAAGATGTATAGAACCCCTTTGTTCCCCAAGAGATAGTTAGAAATCAGTTTAAACTTAGTTATTTTCTTGACATTATAAAACAAAGTCTACAGAAAAATTCTCACCTTCACAGCTAAAGCTGACATCATCAGCAGGATATAAGACATAGATCTTCTCTGGGCTGGTGTCTTCTAAGATCTGCTCTGGGTGCTGGAGACATGGATGTATACAAATAAATCCCTCAATAACACGAGGCAATTTATCTTGGATTGACAGTTAAAAACAAGTATTTGTGTGCAAGACATACTAACTGAATGATGTGCTTAGCCTCCTTGTTCATCCTGATGGACTTTATACACTTGGACTTGACAGTCAAATGATTGATCTTTGATTTGTTAAATTATTCTGTATAAAAGTAGAACTTTTGTATTGTCTTATTTGGGATTATATCTCAATAAGATAGACTCTCAAATAAGAAAGTTGGTGCCATTAAGAAGTTCTGTTCTCTGAACAGAAATGTTATCTAACTCTTTAGACCAACGTTTACCCAACATATAAGAAATCTAAGAAGTTTTACTCCCTTCCTCACTCACAGTTTTTCAAGCTACTCTCCTTCATCTTTCAGAGAAAAATAATCATTTTCATATAAACAATAATACAGAGAAATTATTCAATATTTAAAACTAAAACTGTTTTAAGTTAAAATAGAGAAATATAAAGCTAATTACTTTTTATAATTCACTTTTGACTCATAGCATTTCATATGTAACTAAATAATTTTTATACTTTCTTTTCTTTATCCAATTTTAGGTTAATGTTACTGATCCAGTCCTTTTTTTTTAAGCCCTAGAATTTTCTATATGCAGATTCAAAGCTTTGGCTATAAGAATAGTTTGTTGTTGTTGTTGTTGTTGTTGTTGTTGCTGGATATTGTGAAGATTTTCCTTTTTTATTGCTTTTATTGAGGCTATAAGAATTAAATGCTAAGTTGAAACTCAGATGGAAAGTTTCTTGTCTTGTTCAGTTATAACAGAACCACAAAATATAGCATGATGAAATTTGACTTTCCATATAATTTTCTTTATAAGGATATGATTTTTTATCATTTACTTATTTCTAAATCATCTTTTTTTATTAGGAGTTTCCATTTGGCAATAATAAGGCTTGAAGAATAAAATACTACCTGCATTTAAGTAAGCAGTGGGGTTATTATATATTGTAAAGAAACGGACTGCAGAACATGCAGTTTGGGTCTTTGAATCATCTGCTATTTCCCACTATTGACCTCAGCAGGTGTGAGGAAATGTGGAAGGTGTTGAAGGACACACAGTCAGAGAAAGGAAAAAATATCAAAATCAAGGACAATCGGTAACAATCACTTAGATTCATCGTGATGTAATTTTCAACATCAGGAAATTCTGGATTCTCCTGTCTTTTCCTTTCTTTGTGAAATTCATGAGGAGAGAATGGGATTCAGTCAGCCACAGGAATGTAAAACATAATGTAATAAAAGAGTAAGACATTTGATTTTATGCATGCAGTAGCAATGGATGGGACTTGCTGTTTTGTTTTTTCAGTGTCCAAATGTTATTTCATTGTTTCCCATTATTTCCCTTTGGGAGTTTCTTTGAAGAAACATGGATTCCTTGCTTTGGTTTTCTTCATATATATTAGAGCTACATTTATGTTTCCAATAGTTTCCTGTTTGTGTGCCTGTGAATGCATTTGTATGAGAGGGTATACTTAATGAAGAGATGCATGTGCATGTATATACGCTTTTTTGTGGAGGCCAGAAGACAATCTCACATATCAGTCTTCAAGTGTCAGCCACCATTTTGGAGACAGTGTCTCTCATTAGCCTGGATCTCACCAAGTAGTGTAGGATCTACCTGTCTCTGCTTACCCAATGATGCAATTACAAGTGCACACAGCCCACATGGGACTTCTTAAAATAATATAGAACATTTGTTTTACAGTTTTGCAAACATATATAATGTATTGTGAGTATATTCACACCCATCTTTTCTCCTTCCTATTACTGAATCCTTTTTCTTCCCTCCTAACTCTCTCTCTCTCTCTCTCTCTCTCTCTCTCTCTCTCTCTCTCTCTCTCTCTCTGTGTGTGTGTGTGTGTGTGTGTGTGTGTGAGAGAGAGAGAGAGAGAGAGAGAGTGAGAGAGAGAGAGAGTGTATGTTTACATCTTGCTCGGGGAACCCCATCTGCTATGAGATCATGAGGGCAATGCCTATGTCATTGTCAGAAGCCAGCATTTCACAGCACTCCTCCGCAGCTCTTAGATTCTTTCTGACCCATTTTCCATTGCCTAAGCCTTGCAGGGATGATTACAGATATTCCATTTAGAGTCAAGCACTCCTCAGTTATGTATTCTCAACACTATGGCCAGTTATAAGTCTCTGCATTAACTGCTGGCTCTCCAGACAGAGAAACTGCCCTGATCGAGACTGAAAGACACTCTGTTCTATGGGTATAAACATGAATATTTAGATGGCAGCTTGACATCATGCCATTTAACAAAACAACAGAAGTGGTTGTGGGTCTTCTGACCCTTTGGGCCTATGGCCTCCTAAGTCATAAACTTTTGACCAGTTATATAATGCCAGGCATGTATTCTCTCCTGAAAGTAGTTGATTGATCCCCAAATAGTAGTTTTGCTATTGTTCCTCCAAGAATATCTTGCCTGAGAGGTTGCTATTGCGGTTTTCAGGGTTGATAAGTGGTATCGCCGTTGATTGTTCTCCCTGGCAACCAGCACTTTTAGGTCTGGGAAAGCTGGACAGCAGGAAGGAGTTTCCAGGCCAGTTCTAACTTCATTTCTCTGTATTTTACAATAAGACTGTGTGGCATCTTCAGCTATAAGAGCTCACCTTTAGTAAAAACTTTAGATAGAATTGCAACTATCTATTCCATGAAAAAGAGTTGTTGAAACCAAATTGCACATGATAGAAATAATAGTAACAAGAGCAGAGCAGAGGAGAGATTGCAAGATAACAAAGATGTATTGACATCTGGCCCTGGAACTGTGCTTTCTGCTTCAGGTTGAACAGCACTGAAACAGGTTTTCTAAGAAGTAAAGTTTGTTCAGAAAACTAAGTGGCAGAGTGACTATCTCACCATCTATTATAAAGAAACTCAATTCCTAACTTGTTATGCACCGTTTCATAGGAAATGCTTACATTTCCCATTTCAGTTACCTTTGTTACTTTAGTATCAAACATTGACTATTTCCTCCCATTTATCTTACGATTCCATAGCATTTCTCTGAAGAACAAAGAAAGAAGTAAAAGACTCCTAGTTCTTAAACACTGTAGCTTAACAACCAGACTACTGCCCAAATCTAGAACAAGTAAATAAATAGGATGGTATGTCCATAGTAATCAGTAAGTGAAGACAAGGTCTCATGGCAAGGAACAAAATTAGAATGTATTCTTTAAAACTGGATTCACTTCTGAGTATACTTCCAATTATTTATTTCACTGTTTTTAAAATAACCACTCAGAGACTCAAAATCTGACCTACTTAGAACCACAACCATTTCAATTGTTTGCAAAAGGAGGTGAAAAATTATAATACAATAGCGACAATAACAAAAATATGCATTGCATGGGTGACTTACAGGGTTGCCATATGAAGCAGATTCAATAATATAAACCTCTAAAACCTACAATGCTCTAAATACCTACTACTTAACATAAAATAACCAAGGAATCTACATGCTCTCTTCTTCACAGAGGTAAAAGAGGAATGTGTGTGGACTGTGTGAACTTTGCTGAAAAGAATTGCAACAACTCAGCTCTGGTCAATACTATGAATACAGAATGGAGAAATCATGAAGGACCTAGCCTAAGAAGGTGGGATTGCACACTCTCTCGGTTTGCTTTCCTTATAGCTGCAGAAAGCTCCTGCTTTGGTATCTGTCTAGACATGAACAATACTTCCCAGTGAATGACAAATCACTCAAATGCCTGGAGTGGGAAGCAGGAAGGAGTAGGTCTGGCCAAGAATAAGAATCCACTATGTTTCAGAAGATGAGTGGGAGTTGGAGAGCAGGCAGGTGGAGGGGTCTGGTTTCAGAAACCTTCATCTTCCTGAGCTGATGGGACACAGCCTCTCTTTGTGGTTTCGTTTGCTACAGATCAAGAGTTTATAATGAGAAGGCTTCTGGTTGAGCAGATGCCCATACTGGGGAAGATTGCACTAACTTAAAGTTTAAGGTATTGCATAGCCAGGAAGCTATGTTTGGCCTTAACCTGCTTTACAAGAGTCACTTATTTGATTTATTCAACCATAGTGATTCTTCAGATTAGTGGAGTTTCTTGAACTGTGATGTCTTCCTACTAATAACCACAGGGTGTTTATTTCAACTCAATTAGCTAAGGGTCTAGGAAAGATGAATTTAGCATTTAATTGTGATTGTAAGTTCAGAAATTCTCTCTCTCTCTCTCTCTCTCTCTCTCTCTCTCTCTCTCTCTCTCTCTTTCTCTCTTTCTCTCGTGTGTTTGTATGTGTGTGTGTGTGTTTGTTTTGCTGGAGATCTGACCAAGAGTCTTATATAAACTAGTACAGAACTCTACTGCTGAGCTACATTTTCAGTTCAGAAAGAACCACTAACAGTTATTCTTAGTTTTCAAATTCTAATCGTAACAGCATCATAAGGAAACATAACCTAATTTTATTTGCCCTATATGTGTAACATGGATACATTTGAACACACCAATGCCAGAGGAAGAAAATGAGCAACTCAGTGCTCCCATGCCTTAGTAAAGGCTATGGTGCTGAGGAAAGGGTCAGTCTCAGGTCCTTAGCTTCTTTACTTCCAAGATCTGTGAAATCAAGAAACTGTGGTTCATTGCACAGTGTCAGTGAGGGTTTGGATATGGGATGTAAAGTAATAAATGTGGATAAAATGTCAAAATCTTTGGACCAAATTACTCCCTTTAGTGTCTGTCATTTCTGCCAGGAGAGCACTGAGGCCAGGAAACTAGTCTCTCAGTGGGAATTATAGGAAGAAACCACTTGAATCACAGCTTAGACATTCAGCCCAACCAGAGCAGTCTTCAAGAGCTGACTTCTAACCACAGCTTGCAGAGTCAACATGAAGAAATCAATAAATCATGTTTATCAAATGTCTCCTTAAAATTACATTGGCATTTTGCCTTGTGAGTACATGATTTTATGGCTCTTATACTTAAAGATGGTAAAGGCAGTAACAAACAACAAAATGGCCAGAACTGTGGGAAAAAAGTACTGTGTTTGTGTAATTAAATTTTGTTAGGAGAATTTGTAGAAAATGATAGTGATTTCAAGTTTCCAGAGGACACTTCATATTTTTGTAGGAAATATTTAGTGGTCTAATATTATGACTTAGCTGGACACGGGTGTTTGTGACCGTGCAATGGCAAGATATGACATGTGTATTAAAATTATTAGAGGGAGTGAGGAGTATTCTTTTATCTTCCTCATGTTTTTCATATGTAGATGTCTTTTGAATGATTATTTGCCATGGTTTCATAAGTATCAATTCATGACACTGAAGGTTTGTATTTGGTCATTATTTATAGAGAATGATTGTTAATTGTACAATAGAAAAGTT
Source organism: Ondatra zibethicus (assembly GCA_004026605.1). Classification (NCBI taxonomy): domain Eukaryota; kingdom Metazoa; phylum Chordata; class Mammalia; order Rodentia; family Cricetidae; genus Ondatra; species Ondatra zibethicus. The sequence continues at coordinate 74,406 of PVIU01002348.1, read as the reverse complement.
CTAGTTTTATTGAAATGAAATTTTGAAAGTATGGTGTAGGAGGTCCTTCTTTCTATGTGTTGCTTGTATTGGTTAATGAATAAAGAATCTGCCTTGGCCTGATAGGGCAGAACTTAGGTAGGAGGAGAAGACAGAACTCAATTCTAGGTGGAAGAAAGCAGAGTAGAGGGACACCATGGATCCGCGGCCAGAGGTAGATGTGCTAAAATTTTTCTGGTAGGCCACGACCATGTGGTGAGTACAGATTGATAGAAATGGATTAAATAAAGATGTAGGAATTAGCCAATAAGAAGCTAGATCTAATGGGCCAAGAAGTGTTTTAATTAATACAATTTCTGTGTGGTTATTTCGGGTCAAAGATAGCCACGCGACTGGGACGAACAAGTGGCCTGGTTCTCCTTGCAACAAAAGTAGGCACAGATCCTAAGACCACGGTTTTATAAAATTTCAACAAATAGTACTAGAATGATTGAATCAGTAAAAAGGGATTATCTCTGGGCCTGTTTTCCTTACACAGAAAGAGAGGATAAGAACACTTGTAATCATGTTTCTAATGAGGAAACTTAGATCCAGCCCTTGTTGTAGCCCTTGCCTGAAAGCAAAAGCTTCCTCAAAATGTTAGGCATAAAACATTAACTTCCTTCCCCACATCCTGTTTTACTATTTGGATTCATTTTAGATAGAAATCTTCCTAAAATACTATTCATGCTGTCCTGTTTTTAAATTGACAGAATCCACTGGTGTAAAACACACTAGTAAAAACTGGTATTTATTGTCTTTCTCTGTTCTCAGAGCAATAGTGTTACTAATTCTCTCCTTGTCTGCAGGAAAATAAAGCACCAATAGGGAGAGCAACATTCAAAAGTCAAGCATCATGGCATAGAAATGCAAAGGTTTGAATCCAAGCATTTCGTTTCCAGAATTCCGTGCTTAGCCCTAATACAGTACCACTAGGGGCACAAATGAATGTGAGAGGAAAATAGAGGAAACCTGATGATCATCACTGTCCATCTCCCTGATTCTTGACTCCTGACGCAACGTCACCACCTCGCACATGCTCCCACTGCTGGAACCCTCTGTGCTTTCCCACCACGGGAGGCCCTCTCTCTCAAACCATGAGCCAAAAAGGTTCTTTGAAAATTACTTCTTTTGGGGTATTTAATTAAAACAATGAGAAAAGTAATGAATACAGTACCTAGCATCACCAATTTATTAAATGCCAGAGCCAGGCTTCTAATGAAAAGGATATAGTTATAAAGGTCAAAACACCAAGCACTGGGAAATGGAGACACTTTCAATAAAATGTCTGTTCTTTTTATCCAAATAATCACATTCACAGTTTAAAAAAAAAAAGACACCACATCTTTCATGTTTCCAAGAATAAAGTAGAAACTATATGCTAAGTCACAAAAAAACTAAACAGCATAGAAGTGAATTGGCATGATAATGAAGATTATAAGAGGAAAATTAAATTATTTTAATGTAGCCTTTCTAGCTAGAGCAATAAGACAACAAAAGGAGATCAAGAAGATACAAATAAGAAAGGATGAAGTCAAAGTATCGCTATTTCAAGATATGATAGCATACATAAGTGACCCCAAAAATTCTACCAGGGAATCCCTAGAGCTGATAAACATCTTCAGTGAAGTGGCTGGAAGTATAATTAACTCCAAAAAAGAAATCAGTAACCCTCCTATATGCAACTGACAAACTGAAAAAGAAATAGAGAAACAATATCCTTCACAGTAGCCACAAGCAATATAAAATATCTTGGGGTAACTCTAACTAAGCAAGTAGAAGACCTGTGTGACAAGAACTTCAAGTCTTTGAAGAAAGAATTTGGAAAATATATCAGAAGATGGAAATATTTTCCCATGATCATGGATCGGTAGGATTAACGTAGTAAAAAATGTCCATCTTATGAAAAGAAATCTAAAGATTCAATACATTGCCCATCAATTCTATAAAGAATTCAAACACAATTCTTTATAGACTTTGAAAGAACAATACTCAAATTCATATGGAAAAAAACAAAAAAAAAACCAAAAAACCCAGAATAACTAAAACAATCCTGTACAATAAAACAACTTCCAGAGGTATCACCATCCCTGATTTCAAGCTCTACTACAGAGCTGTATGGTATTGGCATAAAAACAGACAGGTTGATAAACTGAGAAAACAAACAAACAAACAAAGACTCAGGCATAAAACCAAACAACTATGGACACCTGAGTTTTGACAAAGAAGCAAAATTATACAATGGATAAAGAAAGCATCTTCAACAATTGGTGCTGGTCTAACTTGATGTTAGCATGTAGAAGAATGCAAATAAATCCATATTTATCATCCTACACAAAACTTAAGAACAAGTTGATCAAAGACCTCCCCATTAAGCCAGATACACCTAACCTGAGAGAAGAAAAGGTAAGAAATAGCCTTGAACTCATTGGCACAGGAGACAAATTCCTGAACAGAGCACCAACAGTACAGACACTCAGATCGAAAATTAATAAATGGTACCTCATGAAACTGAAAAGCTTCTATAAGGCAAAGGACATCATAAACAAAACAAAATGGCAGCCTATGGAATGGGAAGACATTTTCACCAACTCCATTTCTGACAGAGGGCTAGTTATCCAAAATACATCAAAAAAAAAAAAACCTCAAGAAACTAGACGTGAACAAACCAAATAAGCCAATTAAAATGGGGTCCAGATCTAAACAGGGAGTTCTCAACAGAGGAATCTCACTCTTAAAAAAATGTTCAAATTCCATAGTCATCAGGAAAGCATGAATCAGAATGACTCTGAAATTCTACTTTATACCTGTCAGGAACCTGGAAACTACCTAGATGCCCCTCAACTGAAGAATGGATAAAGATAATGTGTTACATTTATACAATGGAGTACTACTCAACAGTTAAAAAGCAATGACATTTTTAAATTTGCAGTCAAATAAACAGAACTATATAAAAAAATCCTGAGTGAGGTATCCCAGACCCAGAAAGACAAATATAGTATCTACTCACTCATAAACAGATACCAGACATAAAGCAAATAATAACCAGCCTACAGTTCACAACCCCAGGGAAGCTATTACCCTCTTCCAGAAACAGAAACATATGCAGTGATCCACAGCTAACCACTGGACCAACCTCCCGGAGTACAAATGAAATGATGGAGGAGTGATAATATGAAGAAAGGGTCAAGACCATGATGGTGAAACCCACAGAATCAGCTGACCTGAGCTAGAGGGAGATCACTGACTCTGTACTGTCAAATGGGGAACCTGTTTAGGACTGAACTAGAACCCCTGAGTACAGGTGACAATGGTGTGGATTGGGCACCACATGGGGCTACTGGCAGTGGGACCAGGTTCCAAATCTAATGTATGAACTGACTTTGTGGAGCCTATTCTCTATAGAGAGATACCTTGTTCAGCATTGGCATCGGTGGGAGAGCCTTGGTCCTGCCTTAAGGAGGTGATGGGACAGCCTTCGTTGACTTCCCAGGGGAGGCCTTACCCTTGCTGAGGAGTGAATAGGGGTGGGTAAGGGGAGGGAGGGAACTGGGAGGAGAGGAGGGAGGGGGAACTGGGATTGGTATGTAAAAGAGAGAGAGAGAGAGAGAGAGAGAGAGAGAGAGAGAGAGAGAGAGAGAATAAAATAAAAACACCTGTTAAAATGGCTAAGACCAAAAACACAAGCAACAACTCATGCTGGAGAAGATGTGGAGCAAGGGGAACACTCCTCCATTGCTGGTGGGAGTGCAAACTTGTACAGGCACTTTAGACATCAACATGGTGATTTTTCAGAAAACTTGAAATCAATCTACCTCAAGATACAGCGTTATCTCTCTTGGATATGTACCCAAAGGACACTCCATCCTATCACAAAGACACTTGCTCGACTATGTTCATAGTAACTTTATTCATAATAGTCAGAACCTGGAAACAAATTCGCTTGTCCTCAACCAAACCAGGGATCGTGCACAGGGCCTCTGCATGTACTGGAGACAAGAGAGTTTATACCAGATTTCTAACAAGTAGCTTAGGACCTCATGTGGCCAAACCTCAACTGATTATCCCTCACCCAGTCACATGATAGCCTCGTAGTTCATCTATATTAATACCCTTTCTTCAATATTAAACAATTTTATAGAATATACTTCCTAAATAGGATTTTAAATTTATTGGTCCATTACTAAAATGAAACCCAAATACAATAACAGATTTATAGAGATTAAACATGAAATAATTGATTGTTATATTAACAGATGAATAAAAGATTCCAAATATGTGTTTATGTCCATATTTTGGGGTGAATAATATTTTGTCTATTGTAATAATTTGCATTACTTGTACTTTAAAATTTTATTCATTTGTGTATGTTCCTGTGTCAGTGTGGTTAACAAATGGCATGGTGCATGTGTGGGTCAGAGGACAGTTTTTAGAAGTTGGGTCTCTTCTTCCACTATGTGGGCCCTTCCAGGGAATTAAAATCAGGTTGTAAGGCTTGGTGGCAAGCACCTTTAATCACTGAACCATTTTTATCTGATCCAATTTCTTCTAAAATTTGTACTTTTTCTAGTCCGTATTTGCTATTTAAAATAGAATATTTAATGCAATGTTTTTATCCAAATATTATTTGGATGGTCTTTGTTACTATATGAGTCAGGGTTCTCTAGAACAACAGAACTTATAAAATCAATCTCAATATACAGAAATGAGATTTATTGGAATGATTTCAGGCTGGGGGAAAGCTACTCCAACAATGCATGCCTATGAGTAGAAAATTCGAAAATCGGGTAGCTGTTCAGTCCACGATGCTGGATGTCTCAGCTATTTTCAGTGTATGCTGGCATCCTGAAGAAGTACATTCTAATGACAGTGAAGGATGGACTTGCTACTGCGGTGAGAGCAAGAAAGAAAAGAGCAAGAGTGAGGTTTCCTTCTTCCATGTCCTTTATATAGGCTTCCAGCAAAAGGTGTGACCCATATTAAAGGTGGGTCTTCCCACTTCAAAAGATCTGGATTAAAGATGGATCTTCCCACTTCAAATGATTTAATTGAGCAAAAATTCCCTCACATGTGTGCACAGCCTTTTTCATTTTTACTTTTTTTGGCTTTAGTTAATTCCAGATGTAGTCAAATTGACAGCTAAAATAGCCGGAACAGTTACATAGCAATAAATACTAAATATGAATTTAAAAAGTTTTATTTATTTTCTATTTATATAAATGTGCACATGAGTGTAGGTGCCCACAGAGGCCAAGAAAAGTATACCAGATTGCCTGCAGCTAGAGTTACAGGTCGTTGAGAGACAGCGTGTGGGTGCTGACGAGCAAACTGAGGTCCTCTGGAAGAATTGAAAGTGCTTTAACTGTTGAAATGCCTCTCCCTGCACTATGTCCCTTTGGAAATTGAGCAGAGGAGGGCTGAGAAGAGCATTCTAGAGCAAGCAACAGCATGTAACTGTGGGCGCTCCAGCTCTCCTAATCTCATAATTACTTAATTTCTTAATAAGCATTGCTAATATTAATGTATTTGTTGGGAGCCTTGATAATTAGGACAGATGAAGAAGAAGAGACACACAGGTTTTTGAGGCATTTTTCTCACAGTAAGAATTTCTCTAGAACAAGTGGGGTGGCTCGTGTTGGCTACAAACCTCTCTTTCTTTAGACCAGTGGTCCTCAACCTTCCTAATGCTGTGGCCCTTTAACACAGTTCCTCTTGTTTTGGTGACCCCCAAAACTGTAAAATGACTTTATTGTTATTTCTTAATTCTACTTTTGCTACTGTTATGAATCATATTGTAACTATCTGTGTATCCTGATGGTCTTAGGTGACCCCTGTGAAAGGGTCATTCAGGAACAAAAGGGTGGAGAACACAGGGTGAGAACCATTGACATAGACCCTTTGACATGGCTCCTCTTGAGATAACTAGAGTTATTAACAGTCATCCAAAGTAATCAATACTGTGTAGGTAAAAACAGGCACTATCGTAGACATTTCCACCTTGACAGATCAAAAGAAAAAGAAAAAATATCCCGCAATTTAAATTTGTGTTGAACTTTAATTAGCTAACTGCTCTTAGAAAACCCAGTTTGCATAACTTTTCTTGGTTAATTTCCCTAATTTGTAAGGAGCAGTCAAATGTGGATCCAGTCCTCAAGGTACTGCCAAGAGAAGTATTCTTTCAATGCTTGGGCGTGGGTGATGCTTATATTTCCCTAGCTATCAGGGCTGGTTTCCACCTTTGTTTTAGTAACTCCAGTTCTGACAAGTTTTCTGGCATGATGTCTTAATTATATAACAGTTCATTGAGATGGCTTACAAAACGTACATAAGATCATTTATCTTCCCGTGTATAAGCTGATACTAGATGTATCAAATATTGTTAGCATTTTGAGAGGAGAGGGTTTTAATATCATATGTAATTTAGCTAGTTTGTGGTTGGCTTTATACTGGTACATCATTTTTAGATGTTCATGCTTTATCGCTTTCTGAAGTGGATGGAAATTATATTCTCTTACTTGTATCTCCAAAACATATCACCTCACAGCAAAAGACATGCTGTTGACATCTCACTGACAGGAGGAATGGTCCGTGTGAGCAATAGCAGGCCCGGCCCTCTTCCCGGACTTCGCCTTTTATCTTCTGGGTGCCACCTCACCTTCTATAGCCTTGCTGGGCAAATTTTAAAATGACAATTCTGTCAACCTTTTCATGTGATGAGGACATCCAGACTGCCACAGTTGCCAAATACAGAAAATGCCATTTGCCATTGTCCCAAAGTCATTTCTGTTCTGACTCAGCTGTGACCAAGGACACGCACAGAGGCACGTGAGAGCCTTGACACTTGTCCTGAGAAGATACACACTTTCTAAAGAAAGAAAACTATTTTGAAACTTCTGGATGTGACAGCCTTTCTTGTTCACACTCAGTAAACACGTTAGTTGGATTCTTTTGATTATCAATTAGCAATTCATTTTCCGGTAGTACAGGTATTGATGCTGTTTTTAGCATTAAAAAAATCTGTAGGCAAATGTGGAATTTAGTGTATCATTGGTCTTATGAATACATGGCTGTGGATGATATTCTTGCAACTGTTATAGTTAATAAACTTTTGACTGGCTATTTTTTTTTCTGTTTGGCTTCAAGAAGAGGTCCTTTGAAAAATAATGAAATGCAGGTTTGGATCATACTATAGATGAATCATATTTCACATTATTGAATTCTCAGACTGAAGAGCTCATAGGACACATGAGGCCACCATTATGAGTTTTCAGACACCTTGAGTCAAGTACTAACAATGTATAATTCTCACTTTGAGTTTGTTCTTTCCCTAAGAGGCAATGTTGATTTATTATAAAGAAGAAACCATGAAGGATATCATGAGTGGCAGTAAAAAAACACCAGGGTACTGATATAAAACCATCAGCTAGACTGAATATGACGTTGTATATTGCTCAACCATTTTTGAAAGGTGAGACAAGTAATTTCATACCATACAAATGCAGCAACTTGCTTATATTTCTTTTATTCTATGAAATAGTAAAGTGCAGATAGAGAATTCTATTAGCTAATATGACTCTTTTTTCATGTTTATTTCAGCACAATACTCTATAGTAGTGATATATACTACTTATGAGCACCTGAATGGCTTCTCTAGTATTTTACCTTCACCCTGAGCAGGTTACATTCCCTGTGACTCAGGAATAATATGAGTACCTATCACATTGCCACTTCAAATATTTAAGATGATGCTTAATAAAGACTGTTGTGTGCAATAATAAATCCTGAAATTAAACTGTGGAAGAAAATTAATTCAGGATACAGACTCCTGCTTTCTGAGATTTTTGACCTGGAGTTTAGGATGGTATTTTGAGATGGCTGTGTTAAGCAGAGCTCATGTGGATGTTGGGTGACAATATTGTCAGAGACACTGAAACATTTCACATGGTGAGCTGAAGGAGAGCCAAGACCTCCAGTGAGCTCTAAAGATAGACCATCAGCCCGCACAGAATTTGTCTCGTGCTTGCTTACAAGTCAGGCATAATATGATACATTCAGTGAGCCTTTTAGAGGATAAATAAAGTGTATGAGAAGAACAGTATTAACTGGTTGGTCATGAGGCTCTAATCCATATAAAACCTTGGGTGTCTGACTCTGTATTATGCCAATTCTGGTCACCAGGGAACTGATCCCAATTTTTTCTTCTACTCCCCAGTGAGGGGATTGAAGCTGTGTTAACTTCAAGAAGTATGTAGCCACTACAGTTTCATTTGAGCAGGGTGAGAGAGATGTTTCCAGTGTCACAGTGTGGAATGGAATGCATAAGATAGTAGCTCATGGTCAAGTGACTGACCAAAACACAGGAAGGGAAGGTAAACACTGAGCAGAATATTCAGGCCAGGGTATCACTAACATTCTCAAATCCTTGCTGAAAGAACAGAGGGCTATGGACAAATAAAGTTGGCCAATGAAAAGCTGACCACTTTCACGGTACTTTCAGCTCCTGGACCTGAAGGGGAAAATCCTTGGCAACTGTTTTACCATGTTATTAAGATGAGCAATGGTCATGCAAACACTCTTAAGCTTCTTGCATAAAGCGTATTTGTTCTGACACTTCCACAACTCCAAATTATTATATTACTCTTGGTTGAGTCAAAGTGATGGAACATAGCTGGAAAAGAAATATACAATCTGACTAACTGGTTTCGTTGCAAACTCACAGTCCTTTATCAAACAGGCACGCATCACTGCCCTACAGTTGGTGCGGGAGAATTGTCTATATTCTGTCAATCATGTTTTAAATAAATGCTGATTGGCCAGATAGGAAGTATAGGTAGGACAACCAGACAGGAAGTAAAGGTGGGGCCAGAAGAACAGGAGAATTCTGGGAAGAAGGAAGCTCTTTCCCCACTCCTGCCCAGACCACCGAAGAAGCAGGATGTGACCTGCCTAGCTGAAAAAGGTACTGAGCCATGTGGCTAACATAGATAAGGATAATGGGTTAATATATGTTATAAGAGGTAATAAGAAGCCTGAGCTAATGGGCCAATCAGTTTATCATTAATATAGGCTCTCTGTGTGATTTTCTCTGGGGCTAAATGGCTGGGGGACCGGGCAGGACAGAAACCCTGACAAGCCAGCCTTCATGTTACAAACAGTCCTGAACCAAAGTGCTCCCTTGCCTTTGTGCCCACTCCTGGTTCTTTCTGTTTGTCTGCTGGCCAGATGTTGTATTGTCCAAAGAAACATACAGCCCTTTGCCAGAACACCATCTTCTCCATCAGCAAGCTAGAGACCTGTGCACACCTCTCCTTCTACCTCTCCAGTCTCTGCTTTATCTGCTTGCTCTGCCACAGGCTTAGCTCCTACATCCTTGCCCTTCTCTCCTACATTAGTCTAGTATTCCTTTCTATTGGATATCACCCCCCACACTGAATTATAATCCTAAAACTGTGCTCAACTCTCAACCCCCCAAACACTGAATTATAATCCCAAAACTGTGCTTAACTCTCAAACAACAATCTACTGACCATTATTTTTCTGCCCTTGTATATCAAGATGTCTTGAAGGAGTTAATCTCTGCATCTCACTCCAGAAAACCTGCTCCTCCAGCCCTCTAGAAGAGGTCCCACCAAGGTCAACAGTGATGAATTCAATGGTGCCTGCCCCCCCAGATTACACTGGCTGTGGGAGGACACTGCTTTTGTCTTCACAAACTCTCCTTGGTGTCTTCCACCTCAGAGTCCACATCATCTCCACTTCCTTTGTAAGTCTGATTTTCTTTTCTTACCACTTAAAATTTGGGTGTACAGTCCATTCAGTCCTGTGGCAGCTCTTCTTATCTAACTCAGTTTCCAGGAAATACCAATCGTGACTTCATATTCTAAGAAAACTTGTGTTTATAGCTCCTTCCCCTTTACTGATAAAAAACAAATCTAGACTCTATATCTAGTTGCTGAATTGGCAGGCACATTGGCATTTCATGATTTCAATGTCCTTGGACATTTTTATTAATGTATCTTTTCTGCTTCCACATACTATTCCTCTCCCATTCTTATGGATGCCTTCACTCATGCAGTTAGAACAAGCCAGACCTATCAGGTGGGCTTCCAGTTTTCCTCTCATGCCCCACATCAGCTCCACTAACCACCATAGTCAAGGGTCCTTTCCGTCTTTATCACTGGGAGGAAATGATTTAGGACTAGTGATATTGCTTCATACATATTTGATGGACTATATCAGAGTTAACAATTTGGGCCAGGACTTTTTTCTGTGGAAGGGTTTCATATTTGCTATTTCAAATCTTGTAATTTTTGGCAGCAAACATTCAAGAAATTTGTCTATTTCATCTGCACTGTCAAATGTGTCAAAATGAATTTATATATAATATTTCTTTATTATCCCTTTATATTCTGGAGTTATTTGTCAGTTCCCTTAATCCTCTACTTGATAGTTTCCATAGTCTGGCTTTTCAGTTGTTCAGTATAGCAAGAGCCTTATTAACTTTGTTACCTCCTTCCAGTGATTGTTTTTTTGCTTCATTATATATGAAGTAAACAGAGACTGCACTTTCATTTCCTGGCCACCAAGAACCGAAAAATCACACAAAACTATATTAATTGCAACATTGTTTGGCCAATGGCTCAGGCATATTTCTAGCTAGCTGTTACATCTTAAATTTCTATTAATCTGTCTTTCACCACGAGGCTGTGGCTTACCTTACCAGTAATGTCTGGTGACCTTCTCCTTCAGCAGCTACATGGCATCTCTGACTCTCTCTGCCTTCTTTATCCCTGCAATCAGTGTAGTTTTCCCACCTAGCTCTATTCTGCTCTGCCATAGGTTAAAGCAGCTTCTTTCCTAACTAATGGCAATAAAACATATTCACAGCATACACAGGGGAATCCCACTTAATATATATATGGATATGATTATATAGTATATTAAAAATTAAAATATAAATCATAATTATGTTTACCCATTGTGCTTAAAAATAAAATTGTATATATGTATTTTCTCTGTTATATGTTGTCCCTATTAACTTACTTTGGATTTACCTGCTTTTTCTACTTCTGATTTCTCAAGGTAAAACAAGAAAATGTATTCATTATATTCATTTATTATTACTATTATATACCATGGCCAAAGCAGTTTATAAGAGGTAGGATTTACTTGTATTTACAGTCTAGTGGGATAAGAGTCTATCAGAAAAATCACCATGAAGGGTAGCAGCAGGCAGGCCTGGCAGCAGCAGGAACAATTTGAGAGAGCTCATATCTTAAACTGCAAGCATGAAGTAGAAAGTGAATTGGGAATGGCACATGTCTTAGAAACCTCAAAGCCTACCTCTGGTGATATCCTTCCTCCATGAGAGCCTTTCCAAGCATCACCACTAACTGGGTGTCAGGTTCAGATGCCAGGACCCATGGATTGACATTGTCATTCAAATCACCACAAAATAATTGCCACTGATTTTTAGAGGTACTCAATGATTTTGAAGGTAGGGTTATGGCTATGATTATATAGTATATTAAAAATTAAAATATAAATCATAATTGTGTTTACCCATTGTGCTTAAAAATAAAATTGTAGATCTAATACACGCAAATATAGGCAGCTTTTTGTGCTTTTTTAAAACAAAAATATTACTAAGAGTTCACATTACTTTGTATTTTGGCAAATTATCAGGCTTTATAAATGACATCTGGATTCTGCTGCAACACTTAATCTGTTGAAATACAATGTTTTGACTGGAGTATAGAATGAAAAGTCAGTCATACACAAATATATAGTTGGAAAAGTTATCCAAAAGACTTTTTTGGATAACTTCTCAGAAGAATGCAGATTCTCTTATGATATGTGTTAAAATTTAGTAAGTAGTAGTAGCTTTTAAAAGATTAATTGCAATGTGAAATCTGAAACCATAGCTGTGAGCTCTCAGAATCATTTGTTAAGCTCTACTGGCTGCCAGGATGGGTGGTGCATGTCTGTAATCCTAGCAGTTAGGAGGTGGAGGCAGGAGGATCAGGAGCTCAAGGGTATTCTCGGCTGTGTAGTGGGATCAAGACCAGCCTGGTCTACATGATACACTATCTACTGGCTTACCAATATGCATACGCCATTTGAAGACCATTTCATTCATTTTGAATACACTGTCTTCTGGAGTCTTCTAAATTCCAGCAATCACTCATTTTCTGTCTTATATGATGTGAAGTAAAAACAACCTGGACATAAAAATGACATTCATCTCACGATCTTACCTCCATGCACTACTTTTGTTAAAGGCAAGTGCTATACCTTGGCATATGGGTCATGTGACCGGTGCCACTTTGCCATACAGAATACCAATGAGATGTGTGCCACAGGGTTTTCATGTAATGCTTTATCAATGATAGTGCTAAGGATTAGTGGCACTTCCTTCCTTACTGCAATTGGATGACTGTCCATGCTGCAATGTTCTCAGATTTTTAGCACATTGATTTTAAATGCTACTTGTTTTTTCCAGAAGACAATGAGTTTAATAGAAGCCATCTAAACAAACTCCTTGGTGAGTGTCCAAGTAAAGTCTTTGTAGACCAAACAGGAGCCATGGATGTGACATTGTGCATCATAGTCCAGGTACCAAACAATTTCCTTTTGTAACTGCATCAACTCACCTCCAACCTCACTTCTCTGCTCATATAACTAAGTTTATAGCTTAAATATCTATGTCTAATATAATGATCAGGAATTGTTAGAATCGTATTTTGTAGCTAGACATCTCTTTTTAAGAAATTTTATTTATGTTCATATTAAGCTTATCTTCACCAGGTGCTGGGCATTTTTATATAATTTATGCCGCAGAAAGACTTGCAACATATTCTTTCAAGGAACTAAATACTTGTCATTGGGAGGCAAATGTCCATTATAATTGCTTTAACTTGGAAAGCATTGAAAGGTTGAATGGGGAAGTTACTCAAAGCATGCAAATCAGAAAAAGTATTGACCTAAACTACCTGAAATTATTTTTTGGTAAAATATTACATTTACCCCATTTGCTACTTTCCCATTTGGGAAAGCATTATAATAAATCTCTTCCCATTCTCTGTTCTTTGATCTGATCAAAACCCAAAACAGATACAAAGAGATATTCCTTCCATTAAAGGGAGGCAACAAATTCTTGAAGAAAACCGAAAATTTGATATTTTTTGCATCTGCCAATCAATCGTAACTTAAGTGAATTGTAGTATGGTGATGAGACTGAATATTCGGTATACAAATGCCAGTGGTAGGCTAACATCTCAAATGTTTGTGTTCAGTGTTTGGCTACTTGATGCTCATGGGCTCACATTTTGGCAGAACAAACTAGCTCAATTTTCCCATCCCTTGCTGCATGAAAACTAAAGGTTTAGGTGTGCTTCCCAGGCATCTTTTGTTCTTTGAGACAGGGTTTCTCTGTAGCTTTGGAGCCTGTCCTGGAACTAGCTCTGTAGACCAGGCTGGCTTCAAACTCACAGAGATCCGCCTGCCTCTGCCTCCCGAGTGCTGGGATTAAAGGCATGAGCCACCACCACCCAGCTACCTCCCATGCATCTTTGCTATGGTATTTAACAAGCTAAAAAATGATTTCATTGCTGGGAAACAAGCTAGGAATGAGAAACATAAAATCTCTTTGAAGTCCGGCAAATGCAGTATTGTGAGCCCATAAGGAGTGACAATTTTTACTGCCTGCCAAGACATCTGGTGGCTTAAGTCTGTTTCTTGTTATTTTCTCTTCATTCTTATTTTAGGCATCTCCCCCTTGTTGTCTTCCCACACAGGTTAACAGAGACGGTACCTGCTTCCCTAGCACCAGCTCTGTAGCTCTCAGGCCTTAGGGTCTCTCTGAGGACTGGTAGGTTTCTGGTGCCATGGCATTGCACACTTGAACTATTCCTCAACAAGGTGGCATCCTGTCACTAGCTCTAATTCATGGGAGTAGAGAGTTGTTCCCTTTTGTGTGGCCCATTTCCTTCCCCCTTGTCACTGAAAAAGCAAACTGATTTGGTTTTCAGTCCCCCCAACTCATGATTTCTAGGAAATAAAGCCTATCCTTGTCATTGTAGGAAATTTAAAGTAATTTAAGCAAATGGAAGTGGTCATAAAATGGGGCTGGGAAGTATTTTTTAATATTAGTTTTATAATAAACCAGGCATTTAATCATAATTGGATATCAACATGTAGAAGAATGAAAATAGACCCATATCTATCACCATGCACAAAACTCAAGTCCAAATGGATCAAGGACCTTAACATAAAGCCAGCTATACTGAACCTTATAGAAGAGAAAGTGGGAAGTAATTTAAAGGTCTTTTAATCTAGTAATCAAAATTACTCAGCCTGAACAAGCCCTCAATCACTTCCCATCACCATTCAAATTCTTAAGTTGTTTGGTGGGTCTTTGCAGAGACACTCTTTAACTTAAAACAGTCCGCTATACCTGGTTTTATAAAATTTTACAAGGCCTTTCTTCTTTCTGCTCTGATGTGTGTATCTCCTTGGATTTTTTGCTGGTGTGGTTATCTCCCACTTCTCAATTTCTTTTGTAACAGAAGGCTGACTATGGTCAGAATTAAAAAACTGAAGCTGACTAACAGACCTTGTCAGAACAGACCCTCTGCTGCTGTGGAAACAGAGCAGACATTCTCATGCTGTTCCACTGTGGTAACTGAGAATAAATGATCAAAATTGGGTTAGTGATGAAATCAAGCAAGTTTAAAATAGAAGAAAAGAGTTTTCCAAAAACTTGGTCCTTGGCTTCCATCAAGTAATGTTGCAAAATACAGCTGAGTTCATTTCATGGCTTCTTCTGGGTTTGACTGTGAATATCTCTCATGGCAAGAGGACCTCTAATAGCTAAGACTTAGGATAATTAGTAAAAGTCATTGAGGTAGAAAAGGTGCAGTTTCTTCGGAGGATGGATTGAAAATTTCAGCTTTCTAACACATGAAGAATGATATATCATTATCAAAATATTGTACACACTTATTCCAATTGTAAAATAAAGCAACAATAAAGGCAAAAACATTGCCTCTAGTTTCTTAAAGATTTATTTTTTAATTATGTGTATGTGTGAGAGGGCAGTGGTGGTATGTAGACATTTGTTCAGTGGCCTTTGGAGACAAGAAAAGGGAGCTAGAGTCCCTGGAGGCTGAATCACAGAGAGTTGTGACCCATACGGCTTGTATTCTGGGCTCTGAACCCAGGTCCTCTGGAAGATCATTCACTGGTGTTTTTAACCACAGCCATCTCTCCTGCATCAACTTTATTTTATTTTACTTATTTTGAAACATGGTATCACTATGTGACCCTGGATGGTCTGAGACTATGTAGTCAGGGCTGACCTCAAATTCAGAGATTCTCCTTCCGTGCCTCCAGAGTGGTGGAACTAAAGGTGTATGACAACATACATATGGATAAGGCACACAGGCAAGTAAAGGAGAACAGGAGGCTACCTTCATTTGGTGTCTAACTTGTTGCCATTAAGACCACTAAAGTTAGTGGGAATATAGTGCTATGTAAATGAAATCAGCTATATATTAAAGACATATGGTGCAGTAAGAATATTTAAAATAAACTTTCTCAAAGGAGATTTGTCTCTTCCTCATGCACTGTTTTTCTTTGTCTTGTTTATTCTCCTGCTTTCTGAGGGTTTGAGTTTACTGGGAAATTAGAAGTTATTCTAGACAGAGGATGTGATCCAAGGGAATA
Source organism: Ondatra zibethicus (assembly GCA_004026605.1). Classification (NCBI taxonomy): domain Eukaryota; kingdom Metazoa; phylum Chordata; class Mammalia; order Rodentia; family Cricetidae; genus Ondatra; species Ondatra zibethicus. The sequence goes on along the minus strand of PVIU01002348.1, from coordinate 58,662 downwards.
CTCAGAGACAAAAGCAGAAATTTGAAAAGTTGGGATAATGGGATATAGAAACATATGAAATGGTGGAAGGGAGGGGGAAAAGGAATTGACATATTGAGGATATGTGGACAGTAGAAATATGTAACTATAAGAGGCATGGTCAAAAAATTTTATGAATTTGATGGATTTTTCTGATAAAAACTAAAATAGAAATGAGAAATCTAACCATTTTCAATGTACTGGCTAGCTTTTATGTCAAGTTGCCACAAGCTAGAGTTATCTGAGAGGAGTTTGCTGCAACTGAGAAAATGTCTCCACAGACCTGCAGGACATTTTCTTAATTAGTGCTTTAGGTGAGAATGCACACTTCATTTTTGGTGATTTCATTGGTTTGGTGGCTCTGGGTTCTGTAAGAAATCAGGGTGAACAAACAAGGACCAAGCCAGTAATTGGCACACTTTCATGGCTTCTGAATCAGCTCCTGCCTCCGGGTTCCTGTTTGAGTGCCTGCCTTGACTTCCTTGGATGACAAAGAATGATATATAAGTGTAAGTCAAATAAACTCTTTCCTTCCAAACTTGTGTTTGGTTATGGTGTTTTATCATAACAACCATAACCCTAACTAAGATATTTAGGAAAAAAATCTTGAAGCAAAACCATAAAAATCTAGAGCAATTTTGTTAAATTATGGAACAACAATCAAAGACTGATGCAAGGTGGGATGATAAGGAAGCTTAAGAATCACAGAGAGCAGAAGAGCTGCCATGTAGCAGTTGCAGACATCACATGTTGCTAACTCAGTATCACAGCTGTGCAATGGGATTAGTGGCCACTCTACCCAGCTAACGACCATGACAACTACTTAAGAAGAAAGGAGGGACATACAACTATCTCTTATGGCCCAGTTTCCGAGAGGCTTGATGCCTTCCAGGTATCTTCTAAAAGGATCCACAGAAAGGCAAAATGAAACACAGTGGGTGAACTAAAAAGCAATCTAGCCTGGGTGTTCCTAAAGCATCCTTCATAAAAAACAGGTCCAGGCAGGAATAAATCCTCGAGATATACTTTATTGACTTCTGTCTAAAGAATAAAATGGAAGGAATTAGGAAATTAGTCAAAGAAACTTTGAATTAAAATTTTATGAAACATTACAAATAAGTTAGATTGTACTACTAGATACAAAGAGGTGAAAGACACATAAACCACATCACATAGATGTGTGCCGAATATCAAGAAAAACGGGGACAGATGACAATTATGGAATAAGCCTTCCCCTCCTCCAAGCCGTTCTCTCTCCTCTTTCCTCTTTCTTCCTCATTTCCAGTGTACCATAGATCCCTACACTTTCTCTTTAAAAATTCATTTTTTAGTTCTTTCAAGATGATTTCATCTGGTATAGATAAGCTAATTCTAGACTGCATTCCAGATTTCAAAAATAGCTTCTTAATATCAAAAGTTATATCAAAAAACAAAGAATTTCAGCTACACTGACAAATATACATTATCATCCCCTCCAAATAACTTAATATTTTATTATATATATATATATATAATAGGCAATATGAAAAGCAATTGTTTAAATATTTCACTACAAAGATATTGTCTCTATGTTATAGCCTGAGATTTACATAAGAGCTTTTGATAAAACATACCATCGAAAACCTTTCTTAGGTAATTTAGGTCATTGGTAATCATTGTCCCAGTTATTCTGGTAGCTGGTGGACATGAGGTTGCCAATATTTATCTCTGTAAATTCCCCTCGAGCAAACAAGTGAAGGTCTCCTCACATAAAAAGGTCTGGGTACTTCATGGTCTTGACCTATGTGTGTTAGTCATTCTGTTTCTCAGGACTCCTCTGCTACTTTGGTCAAGCTCATAGCTTATAGCCAACAGCTTCATGATAAAATCCATCTTTTCTGGCACTCCTCTCAATTCAGATATCAGAAAGTTGGGTGGCTCTCTGTAATAATTGTCTAAACTTATGTTCCTTTATAACCATAAAACAATTTCCCCTAAACTATTGCCTTTCAGGCTTTCCGACACTCACTGAAGTTGTCAAGGAGTGCTATAATATCGGAGAAAATAAACTCTCATAAGTAAGGGAGACTACAGTTCGGAGTGACAAAGACAAAATCATCAACACAAGCCCATGTTTTCCAAGATGGTCTTTCTAGTCCAGTTTTCTGTTTCAGCTAGATGGCTTTTCTAGCCGTGTTTCCACAGTCTATCACCTCTTTGAGATATAACTTTCTATATAACTTTGAAATGAACTTTGTCACAGTTACAGAAGAAAGGATTATGATAGCAACTTAGCCTACTAAAAAGTGAAACATGGGGCCCATCTGATGTGAGCCAAGAGAATGGGATTCTTGGTCTTTTTATTCCACAGAGTAATCGTGTGTCCTTGAGCAAATCAAATAACCTGTCTGGCACTCGACTTCCTTATCTTGAAAGAAAGAGAAGGGGGAGGGATGGAGGAAGGGAAGGAGGGAAGAAGGAAAGAAGGACTGAATAAGATTCCTCCTACACAAAAAGCTCTGAAACACGAGGAAAATTCTGCATTCTTTTTTTTTTTTAAGTCCCTATGTTGCTTGTTCTTAGAATTGTTGGAAAGCGTCCCCAACAGCAATATCACAGCTGCCAATTTTTTAACAGTTTGGACAGTGTAGCACTAACTTGAATCTACCTGTGGGAATAAATTTGGAAGGAATACAGCAGCTCAGTTTGCTCTCTTTGTATTTTCAAAACCACTAAGGGAAGCTTGGTTTAAACGGGTTCTGGAATAGCACAGAATATTCCTTCAAATTTCACAAGAAAGATAATTCTATGACATATTAATGAACTTTGATCACATTCCTAATTTCCTATTGCATTGTTTTGTGATTCAGTTATGTTGGCACACAACAACAACAAAACAATATGGTTACAATCATCTCAATGAAGACACTCCAACATAGGACACAGGTGCAGTCTATGAAGTCTATAGCTAGCACACTTTATTTTATATGATTGATGAATTGCCAGCTCAATTACACTGACATCAGTGCAGCTGGCTGACTAATCTGCATTTTCTAACTCCTGGGAGTTATGTTTCCGCTCTTATCTTTATCAGCATCACTAGAAGTTAGCTTCAAGAATTTCCAATGGGACATTGTCACTTACAGTCAGCAACACCCATTCTATACCTCTCTGTCCTCTTTTGGTTTTCTTTATCATTTACAGGTCACTGTGAGGGCCATATATCTCAGAAGCACCCATCATCACTGCCCATATATGTATATCTGGGTCTACCAGACATACCTGTGGTTAGCCTCTTTTTTTTTTCCCATTTCTGTATAAAGCCAGGTCAAGCAGTTCAACTCACAGTCTAAATGTTAAGGTCCACTTCTTTCATTCCAGAAACCATCGTGCCAGCCAAACATGTCATTAATGTAGGCAGAAGCCTGTATTCCGGGAAAACTCTACACTATTTCAGGAAGAGTCTGTTGGTAAAGTCAGTAGCACCACCATGTTACACTAACAGAAGGCATTTTTTCTTATTCTCTGGACATATAAGGTCAAGTCTATTGTTTCTATAAACATTATTTGGGTCCAAGATTCATCCATCTCAAACTCAATCTCAAATTATCTATTCAATACAATCTTCTGAAGAATGCTGGAAGATTTGTGTCGGATTCCATGGTATGAAGAACTTTCAGTGCCCTTTCCAGAGTTATTAAGTCCCTCTGCTTTAGTATTCCAAATTGTAATCTGTGAAATATAATACATATCTCTTACATTATAGGAATCAGAAGTACAAATGTCTTCAATACATCTTAAGCCTTCAGAAAATACTTTCTATGAATATATAATAGTTTTTCACTAATTCTCCATTTATACTTCATTGATTCTGATAATAATTTTTCCTGATATTTAAATTAAATATTTAGAAATGTAAGTTTCTAAGTGTTTTATTTAAAGAAATATCATGGACCTGGTGAGACTGCTCAGTTGGTAAAGGTATTTGCTATTAAATGTGGCACGTATGCTGAATTCCATAAGCCTATATGGTAGAAGGAGACAACCTACTTCTGTGGGTTGTCCTTTGACCTCCACATGCACGGAACAACATGCATGCATACACATGTACAAACACATACAATAAATAAATTGAGATGCAATTTAAAGTTAGATTTAAAATGTGTTGGCTATATCTACAACGAAACTCTTTTTGAAGATTATCTGTGGAATTTATGGAAAAGCAACAGAGATTGCCAACCAGAAATCAGTGAGAAATGTTTCTTCTGTTTTAATGGTGAATATACATTGATATCTAAGAATAATTCTATCTATTGTGGCGGTAAAACCACAACTGTTTTTACCAAGCTACTTTTCAAAAAATATTACTGACATACAAATGAAACACTCCTCCCTCCCATTTACCCAGATCCAAATGAATATACTTTTCCAGAATTTTACAGAATGCATAAGCAGGAAGAAAAGAATTACAATGTCTTGCATGCACTTCCTTAATTATAGGATTACCTTAGCATTACTAAGGAATTCTGTTTACAACTAGGAATCCAAGGGACAGGAAACCCAGGAGCAGGTAAACTCCTGGGTTTAATTGGAAACTCTCCTGCATACTCCATTTTAAGAAATTCAGACAGTTTTTGCTGCAATAATCTTTCTTGGTAATCCTTTGGAGAATCAAGGGAAGTCAAGAATCTGCTGTGCTGATTTTTCTTACCATCTATGACTATACACACTCCTGGACCATGAAAAACATAAGTATAAGGAGCATTCTGAACCATACCAGATCCTTCCTACCTACTTCAAGGAGTTAAAGCTCATCAAAAAGATCTTGGGAGACAAGAGAACATCTAATATAACTCAGCTATATTTTTTTCCACCAAGATCAACTTTAAGCAGACTGCCTTTTCAGAAAATGGACAGAACTTGTCACCTGCAGGCAGAAGTTAAGGGACAAGCTTCCAAGCATTTCATCTGAGTCTAGCTACAGAAATCATGGTGTGGGTTAATGAGATCTGAAATTCTCATGGTCCTGCAAAACCTCCAGGGCATGCCTACATGATCATCACTGCAGACACTTCATGAGATGAAAGCGTACTCTCATGGTCCTGCAGAAACCTCTTGTGCATGTCTGCACGAACATCATCACAGACACCTCACTGAGATGGAAGGATGATTAGCACCAGGGGAAAAGGGAAGGATCTGCGTGGTGGAGACACCATTCCAGAGGCCAGACTCCTCAGAGAATGCTGCTTCTGCTTTTTCTCTGTAAACACAGCCCAGATAGCCCTTCTTCCTCCACTTTTGATTTTTTTCCTTGAGACAAAGAAATTTTCATTTTGCTGTAGCTGCATTTCACACTTTAGATATCAAAAAATTCATGATACCTTCAATTACATTGATATTTTTTAATCCTAATTTTCTGAATTTATCTAATTTATTATCTGCATTAATTATATGATGTCAAAAGAATACTGTGTGTCTGTGTGTGTTCTGTTCTTTTGGATGTATCATTGACATGCTATTACTGAATCATATGGTAGTTCTATTTTAGTTATTTATTAAAAATTCCATTTTTAATAAAGGAAATTCACTATCATTAACAAAAAAATATGGTAGTTCCCTGTAAATGGAGACTTTTCCCCATCTACCCCAGTTCTACCATACCATTTTTCTCTGCTCACTGGTCCCTGAAGACACTTATAAGATAGCCACTCAGAGTCTTAATATTAATTGTAATTGTTTGACCAATGGCTTAGGCATATTACTGACTAGCTCTCACAATTTACCCATTTCTACTAATCTGTGTATTGTCACATGGCTGTGGTTTACCATGTTACTCCTTTAGCAGCTACATTGCATCTCTCTGACTCTGCCTTCTTTCTCTCTATATCTTTGTTTGGAAAAAACAAAGCAGTTTTTTGCTCAAATGGCTAGCCATGCCAGACTGAAGGCAAACTCCATAACAAGCTTCTTTGAAGCAATTGGTGCTTCCAGGAGCAGACGTGTCTCACTACCAAGAAAAGTTTAAGTTTTTAAAACATTTTAAATGCCATATTCTGTAGGGCTTTGAAGTGTTTGAAAATTACCTATCCATCTGAAATATATCTCTGTCTATATGTTTGACTATTATAGATGACTATTAATTTGTTTTTCTTAACTATACATTACATTTTTAAATGAGGTACACAAACATAATACCTCAAACAAGACTAGAAATATCATATAGAATAATAAAATTGACCTTAAATCTGTATCAATAAACAAAAATCCTTTAAAAAAGAATAGAAACATATATACAGTATAACAAAATTGACTATAAATTGATATCCTTATACCAAATCCACACCAATGCAAAATATATGGGATCAATAGTTGTCTATTTGTCCTGTATTTCCTGAACTATAACAAACATCATAACCTAACAACAACAACAAAAAAAAACCCAAAGGCCATCCATCCCCTCCAACTCTTGGGAATGTGGATGCCATTTTCTCCAAATTGGGATCTGTTTAAAGGTATTTTTGCCTGAATCTGTTCTTATTGGGTATCTGTAATTTTTTCCCTTTCCTTGACAACTAATATATGGAGACAATGCATTTATTAACAGATAAAAATGATCCGTGGAGTGTCTATAGACAATGAAAAGCTTCTATATCATTAGAAAGAAGGAATTTCTACCATTTATGTCAATGTGAATGAACCTATAAGGACATTACACTTAAATAAAATAAAGCAGATGAAGAATAACAGAGATCTTAGAATATCACTTATCTGCAGTATTGAAGAAAAGACCAGGTGGTCATTTCCTGAGACTGGGGTAAGGAGATGGAAGGTGTGGAGAAGGACACCAAGTTCCAGGTAGACAAGAGGATAAGCCCCACTGAACTGCTAAACAGATGATAACTACAATAGTAACCTAATTTTCTTCACAGAAAAAAAATATCCTAAGATTCATATAGAATCATAAAAGATCCAGAGGAATCAAAACAATTTTGAGAAAACAAAAAACATGACAAACTAACAAAGGCTGGAGACATCCAAACACCTGCCTTCAAATCACTCTGAAAGGCTGTAGTCACTGAACCAGTGTGATACTACAACACAGAGACCAACGAAACACATGGCAAACCAAGAATGAAGCCACATTTACAAAACCAAATTAGGATCTGTTTAAAGGTACTTTTGCCTGAATCTGTCAAATGTGCCAAGAACATAATGTGCAGAAAAGATAGTACCTTCAATAAATAGTGCTGCTGATTAAACTGGACATACTTATTAAGAAAGATAAAACTTAGCCCCCTCATCATATTGCAAAAATCAACTCAAAATGTATCAAAGATCCCTATCTTAAGTCTGAAACATGGAATTTCTATTAGAAAATAGAGATGAACTCCTATGCTTTTGTAGTTAACATGTTTTTAGACAGTGCCATAAACTGAGGCAACAGACATGAAAACAGACAAATTATGGTATAACAAACTCAGAAACATCAGAAAAGCAATGGAAACAACCTATAGAGGAGGAAAAAGCATTTGCAAATGGCTGGTTAGAGCCCAGAAGGAACTGAAAAGATGAATCCTAAAGCATCACTCCTGTTAAGTCCCCAGGAAGTAAACAAACATTCCTTCAAAGAAGACAGACAGGTGGTCAACAAGCACATGAACAATCGCCCAACTTTATGAGTCAGGACTACAATGTGATACCATCTTATCCCAAACAGGTATCTCCAAAAAAGGCAAGAACAACCAATCAGGAAAAAGATGTTGGAAAATGCAAAGTCTTATTTATTGTGGGTAACGATATCAGTCGTTAGCACAACCATTATAGGAAACTTCTGAAACACTAAAACTTCCACCACTGTGCATACATTCCAGTATCAATGAAATCTTTATATCAAATAAAGACATTATACCCCATATTTATTGCACACTATTCACAAACAAACAAGAAATAGAAGTAACCTGGAGTACCTTTGATGGATGAATGGATAACACCAAACTTGCACATTTCTAGAATGAAATGTGATCCAGCCATTAAAAAAAAAAAAGATAAAATCGTGTCATTTGTAGCAACATGGAAGGATCTAAATGTCACACTGAGTGAAATAAGCCAGACATGGGGTCATAAACACCACATGTTCTCACTCATTTATGGAAACCATTTACCCCAGTCTAAAAGCACAGAATGGCAAAGTTGGTGTAGAGGTGAAGAAGAAAAGGGTGAGGAGAACAAAAAAGAAATGAAGAGGGACTTTTAGACACTCTGAAGATTTTAGGGGGTGAAGGAGTAGCCAGAGTAGGGGCCTGATGGTCAGGGTCAATATACATTTTATAAAGATATGGGAAAAACCACAATGAACCTCATCTACCCATATAACTAATACATAGTAAAAATGTGTTTAAAAGGAATTATGTAATTTGCATTCCAAATTTGATTTTAGGGAGCAAAATTTTCACCACACAAAATTTATTATCTATAATATCTATGTAGGAAATATTATTTAACTTGATTAAGAGAATTCACTCTACAAACACATTTTAAAAATTCCATTGTAGCCCACTGTCGAACACAGTTGAGAACAAAATAAAATTTAAAAATAAAATCTACATTTGAAAAGGGTTCAAGAAGAGGCTTCATGAGGTGGAGTCTACAATAGTCAATTATCTTCAAAGAGAGAAGTTCATACAGGCATCCTTTACAGAGCCTTCATCTGGCATGTTTCTTGTATGTTAAGATCAAAGATTTGACAGAGATTAAAGACTTCAGCTTTATACAGAGGTATACATTAACCGGGAAAAGCGTATTACGTGGGAATGGTCATACAGTAACTTTTATCTCTATCTCTTCATCTATGAAATTTCCCTAGACACCTTAAACAAATGAAATGGAATAAAATGTTGTGGTTTTTGTCTAGGTTATGTCCCATTCAAAGGGGATGAAAAGCAAGGCCAGGATGGTTATGATAAATAAAACGACCTTACAGGTTGTGTCATCAAGACAACAAATTCAAAAGTCTGAGAAGAGAAATACGGCTTTGTTAAGATGTTTGTAGCAGGAAGGGCTAGGGGTGGAGCTAGGCCATGTGCTTTCCTAGATATTTAACCGTGCAGTATCTGGCACATAATTTATAGTTCTGACCGTTGGGTATAAAGGGAAATGTTCAGGCTATTTTACAGCTCCTGCTGCTATTCCTGCACTAGAGATGGACCATACTTGACTTCCAACCCTAATCTAAATGGCAAGTACAGATTATATTTCATTTGTGCAAGAGGAGATCTCTGTGTCATAAAGAATATTGTGGCCCAAATGTTGGCAAGTGACATGCGGGAAACACAATTTATTTGCTTTGCCTTTTTTGTCACTGATGTTTATCTTCATTTTAGAAAATGGTGTATAAAGACATCAGATGAAAAGAAACCAAGAGATTACTGATGACCTCTTGCCCCGTGCTACTCAGAGGCATTCACTCTGACACTCTTGTGGAAGAGGAAACTCTATTGTCAGGTTTAGGATTTAATGATGTACACAAGGCCTTGAATATTCAAGAGAAAGAAAACATTAGTAAAATTCTATTAGAGTTCATACTACAAAAAATATATTATGCCGATGAGTGACATTTAAAAACAAAATAAATCCAGAGCAATCTTTGATATCTCTGCCTGTCCTCTGAAGACGATAAAAACCCATGGCTGTATGTTCCAGAAGTTGGGGTAGGATGATCTCCAAGCTGAGAGGTTGACTATAACAATTAATACATGTTCGACTTTTTCAGATCTTATCAGACACACAAATCCCCAAATGAGCTCTTTCCTAGCCATAATTCTCCTGCTTAAAATTTCACATCTTTCCCAATATTAAGTATCCTTTTTCTTAATAAAATCTATGTATTTGTTTGCCCCCCCCCAAGCAGTCTATCAACCCCATGGATGGGGCTTGGCAGGTTCTGGTACCTGGATCTCCTATGTAAGATTTTCTACACTAGTAAGAAAGGAGAACAAACACATTTTTTAAAAAAAGAATGTTTCCAATGCAGAGTTGCAATGTTAAAGACGTATTCTAATACATAGAATTTGGTTTGGTAAAGGAGGGTGAAGACAAATGACATAGTCACTCAAGCTAATATTGTCAGCTGGAGCACTGCATCAGGCTAAAGTATAGACAGCTCTGGAAGTTTTAAGGAAGTTGTCACTTGAATTCAAAGATGGTGAGGTCATCCTTTATTTGGACAAGTTTTTCTTTTATGTACTTAAAACAAAGTCCTTTGTGAGCAACTTAGTCTGAGAGGGATAGTTTCCTGTTAGATGTAATCTTTTCTCTTGTTTATTCTCAGATTTGTTATAAAGTATCCCTAAGGTTTTTTAATTATTTTAATTTTTTCATCTTTTAAGAATGTTGCTTTCATAATGCATAAATCAGTTCCATGGTGAAGCATGAATAATAAAAACCCAGAGACAGATATTCGGTTCAAGCTGAAGAACAGAAAAGAAAACAGTCAGCCACTACCTCAGACTGAAACGGGTGAAGTTCTGACTCCATTAATCCCAGACTGAAGACTCCACTGGCCATCACTCCCTTACCTGTATGACTGACAAGAATGGCTGCTTTGCCCTCTGATCTTTAGCAAGCTTTGTTTATTAAAAACACAAAAAATATACCACTATAACACGGTATAATGATTAACACTCTGGTCTCTGAATCCAACATTCCTAAGCTTAAAGGTACAACTTCAAACTTTTCTATGTACCTTCTAAAAGTATTTGAATGCTCAGGATCATTCAATCCTGCATCTAAAACATAGTTCATGTTGCTGGTGCTTTTTTTTTTTTAAATCATATGACATTGCAATGCATCTCACCAGGGTTTGTTTTTGTTTTTCTTGCTGTTGAGGTAACGTTTCCAGTTTTTATAATAAACTAAAGAAAAATTGAGGTTTATTCAAAGCGGAGTTTTGGTGAATATTTAAAATTTAAAGGCTTAATTATTCTGTGGATCATTTGCACACATTTAAAAATGTGGTTTGACTTTCTGCCAAAAACTTTCTCTTTTCGTTTTACTAAGGAATTGGATGATAGATTATAGTATTGTCCATACTATGGTTTGTGATTCAATTCACATGGTCCTGGCAAGTTTTATACAAATAATTTTACAAAAGGTTCACTTTCTTTCCTTACTATTCCTCGCATGGGAACTGAGATCTGGCACCCTACTAAGACCAATTATAATATCAGTTAGACTTGAATCAGGATAAGGGCTGTGATGTGTTCAATTGCACAATCCATCCCTGAGATAGTAATGGGACTTCTATAGTAATATTGTAATACTGATTAATGGAAGTGATAGTTTATTCAGTCTGTTTCCCTATGTGAAAATTGAAGTGTGGTTTGATTTCAAAAAGTTTTTCAAGGTTGATAATTTTTATATAATTGAACAGGATGTTAAGAAAACAACCAAGTTTTAGAGATATACATGTATGGGCAATGTATTTATGTCAGACAGAAAATAATTTATGCTTTGATTGATCACAAGACTATGTGGTTATGAACACATGTATGTATATATTTTTGTACCTTTTTACTCATTTGTGAGGCTGGCCCAATCTTTCTGTAATCTAAATACAAAGCTGGCTTATAGCTCAGTCTTTGTTTCTGTCTCTTATCCAGATGTCCTCAGTTTACTCTCATCTTGTCTGAGGATCTAAACTTACACCACTGAGTATTTTGCCCCAAGTCCAGCATTACAGGTTCAATGGCTTAAACTCATTCTCTTTATAATAGGTATAACAATCTATCACTGCCTAGATTCATGTTGAAATCCCAATATCTAGTGTGGTAGTGTATGAAAATCTCTGCCTTCTGAATTAGGTCATTACACTCAAAGGTGATGGTTGAGAGATTGGATGCTTAAAAAGGAATCCCACACTAGCTCAGAACTAAGAAATAGACAGGCATTTATTAAGGGGTAAAACTTACAAATCAGGATTCTCTGCTTGAACTATGGATGAAGGTGAGATCCAAAACAAACCTAACCAGCAAAACGGGGCTCAGGGGGAGCAGAGCAGGGCCGGTCGGGCACCCAGGGTAAATAGTCTATGAGGCCACACTCCAGTAGGCAGGTAGTACTAGCTGTAAACCTTGCCACAGCACCTCCCCCTTTTGTTTAAATAAGAGAGTTCTAAACCTATTACAAAATTATATACAATAAGAACAATTATCCTATTCTAACTAGCAAGTCTTGTATAATAAATAACTTGGCCAAGTCATTAGAGGAAAGTAACTACATTTATCTAGTCTTTAACCCTGTCGAAGATACGAGAAGGCAAATAATGTTACCTGAGTAATCAGGAAGTGCAATCAAACAACTTCCAAAACATGCAACAAATCACAGAGACAACTGGCTACCTGGGCAATCACCCAAAGTCATGTTTGCAACGTTGAAGCAACCAACTTTGGCTAAGGCCTAGAATAACTGACAGATTATTTTTAAAGGCAAGAAATTTTTTAAAACCATCTTACCCTGTCTTAGCAAGACTTGAAAGTCCTGCTTATTCATTTCCGGATACTATGTATTTTGTCAGTGGTTGAGGTATGGGCAGTTCCTTGCCCAAAGGCCAGTGTTTCCAAGAAGAAGACAAGCTCCAAGTGTCTTTGGCACTTAACTAACATTCTCTTTGGAATAGATCAGTGTTGCCAGGAGCAATTTTGCCTCACTACCACAGAACTCTAAGTTATTTAAATGCCATTTTCTACAGCTCTTTGAAGAAGTTGAAGATTATCTTTTTATACAGAATATAATCTCTGAAAGAACCTGATTAGTCTAACTATAAATATGACAAATATAGATACATAGATGACTATTGATCTATAATTCTTAATACCTATCTAACTTAAAGACTAAGACAATAAACAACTGTGCAATAAATGAGGACAATATCCTCCAAATGTAAACAACATATAAGTATCTTGATCAGAGGTAGAAATGTACACTGCAATATGGTAAATATTATTATGTATTATCAATATTATTATTATGTATTATCAATACATAATATATAAGTATCTTAATCAGAGGTAGAAATGTATACTGCAATATGGTAAATATATATATCAATACATAAAAATGTTTTAAATAGAGGTAGAAGCATGCATGCATATAATATTTAATATAATTTAACTTTGTATCAATATACAAGAATCTATACCAGTGTAATTGTCTATAAATAATAACTCACAAATACCATCATCCAATTTTCCCTCTCTCTTTTTTTTCTTTCCTCCATGTAGGAATTTTTAATTTGTTTAGTCTTGTGTACTCCCTGTACAGGTATCCACAATTGCTGAGTTTATGTATACAACAGCTGTGTCGTGTCCAGAGGACTTTATTTCATTGAAACCCAACTGTTTCCCAACTGTCACATTGTTTCCTGAACCCCGAATTGGAAGATTTGATAAAGATTCTTCTGAGCACTAACAGTCTCAGAATTTTGAATTAATTAGTTTCTGAAACAACTACTACCCAGTGCAGTAAGAAGCTTTTTTGACTAAGGTTAAAAGCAGATAAATCCATGGAAATAAATGTAAATGTGTAGAGAGCAGTTTGATAATATGAGCATTTAACAAAACAACACCAAAAAGTTACCCTTTGGCCTATGAATTCCTTGGCCATTGTTTCAACCATATGTACACTACCAGGTTTGAAATTTCTCCTTTGGAAAAGGCATCAATTTCAATCATGGAAGTGATGGTTGGTATCTTCATAAATGGTTTTGCTACTGTTGCATCAGTGGGCATATCTTGCCTGAAAGTGCATTGTAGCGTGTATAATCTAGTATTAAGTAAGACAATATTTTCCCCTCAGTGTTTCGCATAGCATTTACTAGAACTATCTAAGATAGTAGACAGTGTTGACTTATCAGTTTGATAGTGAATTCTCTATGTCCTACCTTTAAAGAGAGTGGTGTCTTCAGCAACACTGTCCTACCATATAGTTATAGTCAAATAAAGAGTTATAATAATGGGTGATTTGTTTTTGGGCTCTGGGACCTCTCTGAACAGTGGAAGGTATCCTGTGCTTGGTACCATATCCTTTGAGAGCACCACTATTCACCTACATAGGGCACTGTGGTTCAAACTCTCCCCTTTTATGTTTTTAATTAGCTTATGAAAAAGTACGATTTCATTAGTCTTATCCATTCAAACTTAGTTTTAGGTAAACCACACACTCTTTTTTCCCATACCCATTTCCACTGTCTCTGCTTAAATCTTAGCTTCCAGTACCATCCCTTCCTGTTGTTTCACATTACACATGTTCTAATATCCCCTCTGACTTTTTTTTTACTTTAATTTCAGCATCATAAGCTATCATGTGGCTTCTTCATGCAGACTTTATTTTGCTCAGTGGGCAGGCACTTCTCTGCTAACCTGATAACTTCAGTTCTATCCCTGAAACCTACAGAAAAGGAGAATGAGTAAACTTGTTCCACAAAGTAATCCTCTGACCTCTACACACATTCACACTCCCATGCATATACTGTACACAGACAGAGACATAGACACACACACATATACACATCCCACTCAATAATGACAAATAAGATTCCAAAATACTTATAAATAGTAGTTTCAATTATGTGAGGTCATAAGGTTGGGCTTATGATTTGATGAAAAATGGAAGAAAGAACTGAGCTTGCTCTATCTCAACCTGTGATGCTTTCATCATCTCATAATGTACCAAGGAGACTCCTATCAGAGCCGAAAAGATGGTGATACCATCTAGTCTCCAAACTTTCCAGGCTCCAGGGCCAAAAGTCAATTAAACACTTGAAATCAGAGAGTGTAGGAAGGAAGAAATGAACTTCCCAGTTTGCTCATCGTATAATTATTTATATAGAAAATACTGAGCAATCAACAGAATTATATTCCTTGATTTGTTTTCTGGTGCTGTAACACCTTTCTTGAGAACAAACTATATCTGTTAAATGAGACATTCATTCATTGCATTATTTTAATTTATATTGGACAAGAAACAACTACTGTATATAAAAAAAGAATAATCTGCCTAGAGCTTCTAGTGCTATGCTATGATCAGAAAGAAATGTTTTATGGTGGACTAGGGATACAATTCAATTGGTAGAGTGTCTGTCTAGTTTAAATGGTAAGTCTGATTCAGTCCCTAACCTTGAAAGAAAATAAACAAAATAAAGGAAAACAAAATTATTGAATTTCTTTGATCCTCTAGTTTCTTGAATTTACTCTAATGTTCAAATTTAATTTAATCTCTAAGGGTGTTCTCTGTTTCACTTGTGTGACAATATATACACAAGACTGATGATTTTAAGGTGATGAGATTGCCCTCCTTCCTGCCCTACAATTCCAAAGATTATATCATGCGTTAGTACAAAATATGATATGAAGAGCAGCAGTTTCCAGTTGCCCTTTCCTTGGCACAGACAGTGATGATTCCTTCCTGTAGAAGGTATGTAGAGGTAATAAAATCATTGAGCAAGGAAATTCCAGCAGAACAGTGAACAATTACTTTTGGCTCAGCTGCTTCTGTGAAGAGAAGTGAGGGACAGGAAGAGGAAGAAATTGTAACAAAATAGAACATGGCCACACATAAAGGTCTGACTTGTTATGACAAGGAAATTACTTTAGGTGGCATGGAGCCTGGAAATGATAAACTAGCTAAAGCTCAGACATTATTCACCTTTAGCTTTATCAATAATGAATATATAATATGGGAAAGTTATCTTTTTCTCTGGAATTCTTGCTTGATGTCTTTATTTTATATTTATTATCATTATCTTCTTGTCATTATTGCTGTTGTTGCTATTGGACAGAAAAGGGTACATATAGAAGTCAGATAACAACTTAAGAACTTTTGAGAGTTGATTTTTATCTTCTACCTCATTGAAACAGGGTCTTCCTGTGCAATGCATTACAGGGTAGTTAGTATGCAAGCTTCTAATTGATTTTACTCTCTTCACCTTGCATCTTGACTAGGAATGCTAAGATTATATATGTGCTGGCACCCAACATGGGTAGGGTTAAGGTTAGGGTCAGGGTTAGGATTTAGGGTTAGGGTTAGGGTTAGTACTATGAGACAATGGTCTTGTATCCTATAAAGATCTGTCACTTGTATTAGTTTAATAAAATGCTGATTGGGCAGTAGCCAGTCAGGAAGTATAGATGGAGTGACCAGTATAGGAGAATTCTGGGAAGAGGATAGACTCAGTGTGCAGTTGTCACCCAGATGCAGAGGAAGCAAAATGAGAATGCCTCACTGATAAGAGATACCGGGCCACATGGCTAACATGGACAAGAATTATGGGTAAATTTAAGAAGTAAGAGTTAATAAGATACCTGAGCTACTAGGCCAACCAGTTTACAATTAATGTACACTTCTGTGTGTTTCTTTGGGATTGAATGGCTGCAGGACTGGGTGATACGGAAACCTCTGTTCATAATGTGCCTCCCCACATCTGGCCTTTTCTGTTGGTTCAGGGGATCAAACTCAACTTGCCAGGCTTTCACACCAAGCACTATTACTGCCTGAGCCATCTTCTAGGTCCTTGCTGGATGTTATTAGTGTTAATTTAAGGATAAACATCTACCTTGGACAGTTAGTGTAAGGATTAGGTGGGATATGGTGGTGTATATGATGTGCCTAGTCTACCATACCAATAGCAATCTTGTCTTACTTTCTCCCCTCATTATTCTGTTTTCTCATATTGTTTTACAAAAGCTATGCCAACACTCTAAAACAGAGAAAGTTTGTGGTAGGTGAGTTGGTTGTATAGAGCCTGGCATTTCCTTGACTATTCATGAACTTTTCTGGAATAGATGATGCTATTGTGAACCATGAGAATTCATAGGGACCAGCTTGTAACTTGGTGAACAAACTCCAGAAACATTGTCTGCATCCCAGCAAGGACAGTTGATACTGATTCTGAAATGGACTCTAACAAAGAAATTTAGGGTTTTGCTCCAGCTCTGCACTAAAATTAGATTCAAGTAATGAATGCAGTTGATTATTCACTTTGAGGGTATACAGTTCCTGGTCTTGACAAATGATAGCTACTGAAGAAGGATAATTTACTTTCATTTCTTTCATTTAATGTTGAAAGACTTTATCAATTATTCTATGAAGAGTGTCTGTACCCTTCTGGTTATGCCAGTGGTTATACACTTGTTTATGAGTAGAGCTCATTAAAAACTATGCCAGACAGGAAGGACTTAGCATTACAATGAATGTCAAAGAAGCTTATACCAGGAATTTACCTCACAGCAGTGAAAGTCTGTCACAAATAAGCATTTCTGACTGAGATTGTTTTACTCCCAAAATAAGGCTGAGGGAAAAATAAGGAAGAGTGTGTTTTCTTTTGGATGCTTTAATAACTGATATTTGACACTTACCAGTTTCAAATTTAGTAGCACATTTGAATATTCCCATCAAAGAGTGATGTTCCACCTGACTGCTGCCCTTTCTGGTAGAAGAGTTTGATGAGCTGTGTAATTAGATAGATACTCCTACTACATCAGAAGTGTGGTAATGGTTTTCATCATTCCCATTACTGTATACTTAACTATGAAGCACACACTCATTTGGCATCATAAGCTCTTTTGATGGATTTGAAATGTCAGTGAAATTTACAGATTACACATTCTAAAAGATAAAAGGGAATTAATGTCTCTGCAAAGTTTTTTTAAGCATAGCTTTTCTTGCCAACATTAATTTTTAGCATTAATGTGCCTGAGTGTACAGAAGCAAGTAAACATGGATGAAAATAATCCAAATTAAATTGCTGAAAATACTTTTCATATGGCTCCTCCAGTCTTATAGGTAATAGCTCTTGATGTATACTTTGAATTATTCTGACTTGTATAGGGATGTTAAGATAATGTTTAAGCAGTTGAAACACATGTAGACACATGTTCTTTTCTGTTCTGCTTTATTTTGTTTTTCAGTAGCAACATGTGTAGATTTAAAGTCAAATGAATCAGTAAAAATGGTAATAGAAACTTAATATGAATTCTGAAGATGGAGTATCAGAGAATCATTGGCATTTAAGGAATTTTACATGGTCTAATGTGAAATTTTCTGGGGTTAGTATTTATTTTTTCAATCTCTTTCACATTGTTCACATATGTATCTCATACAGAGAAATCTATTCAGATAAGACATAAGTCAGATTCTGAAGGAAATTAATATCTACATGGGCTAATACTTCCATATTCTAAGGGTTATGGAGTAGAAGTTGCAAGATGGCAGGCTATATTAAGTTTCCTTAGTTAATGACTGATGTGGGAGGACTCAGCCCATTGTGGGTGGTGCCAGCCCTGAGCTGGTGGTCCTCATTTCTATAAGAAAGCAGGTTGACCAAACCATGAGAAACAAGCCAGTAAACAGTACCCCCATGGCCTTTACATCAACTCCTGTTTCCAGTTTCCAGTTTCCTGACCTGTTTGAATTCCTGTCCTGGCTTCCTTCTGGTGTAGGAGGTTCTTCTGTTTATGTGTTGCTTTCATTGGTTGAATAAAGAAACTGCCTTGGCCTTTTGATAGGGCAGACTTAGGTAGGCGGAGTAGACAGAACAGAATGCTGGGAAGAAGACAGAGAGCCTCTGCCATGAAGCTACCAGGTCAGACATGCTGAATCTTTCCAGGTAAGCCACCACCTCATGGTGACATACAGATTATTAGAAATGGGTTGAATCAAGATGTGAGAGTTAGCCAATAAGAGGCTAGAACTTATGGGCCAAGCAGTAATTTAATTAATACAACTTCTGTGTGGTTATTTCAGGGGTTAAGCTAGCCAGGTGGCCTGGATCCAGGTGCCAATGAAAGACCCCAACTGATTTTTCATAACGAACTGGATGAATTGGGTAATGGGACAGATTCTTCCTCCCTGCTCCCCTTCCCCACAGGGCAGGAGGGCTAGCAATTATCAGAACTGGTCACAGTCCTGGGCAGGAAGGCTAGCAATTATCAGGACTAGTCACATTCTTCTAAACAGATGATTATCAGAACCGGTCATAGTGAATGATTACCAGACTGTAAACTGAGTCACGATGGAACAGGCAGCTTGTCACGTATTCAAGGTTTTTCTGGGAATAAGCTGAACTATGTTAATTTCATTCTGGGTTGAAGATCTAGACCAATCCCAATTGTACCCATACCCGATATTATAATTTATATAAAACTTGTGATTTTGTCTATAAAAACTTGCTTGCATGGATACTCGGGGTGCTTAGCTATCCCAAAGCTGGGCACCCGCTTGCGCAACCGTGGAATTAAACCTCATGCTTTTGCATCTGACGGCCTGGTTATTGAGTCTGGGGGCTCCTCGGCGATAAGACCACTCTGATGGTCTTTCACCAAGAATGTGGCCCGTTCCTTGTGCTACATCTTTCAGTGATGGATTACAATGTGAGAGAGCCAAATAAGCCTTTCCCTTCCCAATTTGATTTTTGGTCATGTTGTTTCACCACAGCAATAGAAACACTAACAAAGTCAGTTGTTCTCAATAGAAATTGGCCATTTTGGTTTATTATATGGTGTCTGAAGTAAGACTATCAATCTAGCTTTTTGTATTTTTTGTTCATAAATTTTCAAAGAGAAATGTAATTAAAACACTGGTGGAGTAAGAAGCCACAAAGAGGGCTGAGATGAGCCTCAGTAAGCGAGTACTTATTTAACATTTTCAAGGGACTCATTTTTATCTCCAGAACCAGAAAGAAAGAGGGTGGGGGGAATGAGGATCTAAGTTTAGATCCTTAGCACCCAGGTAATAGCAAGACAAAGAATACATCTTCCAACCCTATGCTAGGGGGAAGCAAAGACTGTAGATAAAAGGGGTTCATTGGACAGCCAGTCTAACCCAATTAACAAGCTCAAGATTGGATTAAAGATATTGATTCCAAAGATAAGGTATCTGGCAATAGAGGAAAACACATGATGTGACCTATGGACTCCCTCATGTGTATGTGTGGGTAAGCACATGTCACACACATATGTACACATATTGATAGAACACAAACACATGAACACACATGCACAAACAAGTGCTGTTAAAAACAGTAACTGTTGGACAAATTCTAGTTGGTCCTCATAATAAAAACCTGCAGCCAGTAATCAGAGTAAATGCTGAATGATCAGAGAGGCAAAGGAGCAAGCCACAGCCAACTCTTACCTTGCTAACTCATCAGTTGAAATAAGGGGCCAAGTATCTGTCTCTTGCTAACTTATATTCGATATCACTTCCTGTCTGTTGGTACAGATCACCAGACCTCTATGTTTAAGTAGTGGCTAGATCTGCTTTCTGATGCTCAGGCAAGTTTTATTTGTTAAAGCACAAACAAAATATCACCACATTTCTTCCTTTTTGTCTAAAATAAAAAAGGTTACAATTAATAGTAAAAAGCTATATAGTTTTTCATATATACAACATATAAGGCAATAAATACATCAGCAATGTCTAGTCCATTAGCAACTGACAAATTCAGAGAAAATACTCCATATCTGTCCTATGTTGACAAGTCCAAAAGGTTCTACCTTTCTATTTTAACCTGCATCACCAAAACTATATTTTAGTGTCTTTCAACATTATACAGTTTACATTTCTTTAGTAAATTTCTTTTCTGAATCTGGTAACAAGGAAAACTATAACTATAAAGTCTTCAGCTTCATATTACCTGAGTAAGCAGAAAGTGCAAGTAAGAAAATTCCAAGAAATGCAAGAAATGACAGAATCATCTGGCTGCCTGGACAGTCACCCAAGGTTCCTCTACAATGCTGGGACATCCATCTTCACTAGCATATCTTACAGACTTTTCTGTGAAGCAGGATATTCTACCTTGTCTTGGCAAAGTTCAGCAGTCACATTCCTTTATGTTCTGCTTGTCTAATTTGGACATCATACTTTCAGAAGTCAAGGCAAGAATACTTTTTTATTTAGTGGCTTACATTTTGTGCAATGAAAGTAAACTACATATGAAGTTTCTTCAATGCCCATCATCTTCTCCAAATTGGATTGGTGCTGCCAGGAGCGGACATGTCTCATTGTCATAAAAAAGTACCCATGTTATTAAAATATATTAGATGCCACATTCTGCAGATCTGTGAAGTGTTTGAAGATGACCTATTCTATCTAAAATACATCTCTGTTTGACTTTGACTCTAATAGGTGACAAATTAATAACTTAATTTCCTTATTATCCTAAATAGTTGATAATAACAATTTTCAAGGACTAGAAATTTGCATAATATTGCTAAAAGAGTTATATAGGTTAGGTATGGTCTTGATTCACTATAGACAACATTTTAAATATCATATACAGCAGATCTCAAAGAGAATAAAAGACCATAGTTTGTTATCTACATCCAAAGTACAAAAACTTAATTCCTAGTTAACAGATAGAGACACTAACCTAAAATCATGTACAGGAAGCTAAATGAAGCCTCTTTCTAGAATTAATTAGTACTCTATATGAGTATTAATATTATGACAAAAGTTATATATATGTACATATATATATATATACATTAATCATATAAATCTTGGGATAATAGTTATACCTTAAGGAAAGCATTAAAGAACCAAATAAAACCACAGGTCTATGAGATTAGTGAAATAAATAGGCCCTTAAATTTGGCTTTTCTTCCATCCCTTATTAGGTGACTCTTCTGACACGAGACAGATATTTTGAATTTTACTTTATCAAACATGTTTGGGTTTAGAGAAGGTGAGAGTCACACTCCAACACCAAAGTCAGCCTTAATTTTTATTTGAACTGGAACTACAAAATGATCACTTGCATCATATGTCTGTAGAAAAAAGTAGAAACAAACATTTGGGAAGATTTATAAAATTTTATCCTATTGGAGATGTGATATGCTAATATACTAATTTACTCCTTTTCTTGGTACATTTTTTTCTGGATGATTTGTCCTTTTTATTCACATGTGTTATTTTTCCAGTGGTCTTCAAATTCCTTAGCTGGATGCCTTAATTCTCCTTAGAAGACAAAAACAAAGCCCTACCAACCCCAACCCTAATTTTGGGAAAGTTTGCTTTCCTGTTCTCTTTACAAATTGGACTCTCTTGATTTGGGGATATTTGTTGTTAATGTCTCCCAAAAATTATTGAAAGCTCTTTCCCAAAGTTCACTTTCTGCCCATAATTTGTCAGTTTCACCATTAGTAAAAAGTACCACAATTTCTGATAGCCTATTCCTGATAATTAATGAAGTCTCTATTTTCCTTTTAGAATCAACTCAGAGAACTTTTCCATGTAAGTTTTTATTTTTATTTTACTCTGTTTATAGGGTAAAAAGAACCATTCTAAGATCATATTTTCCCTCTACATTATCTGATAAAATGAAAAGCATTTGTCAGTTTTATAGGTTACTTTAAATTGAATGGCCATACTATTTGATGAACTATTATCTCTTTTAATTAAGCGGTCTCTCGTTCAAATCTAATCTTTATATGCCGTGGAACAATGGTCTTTTATCCTGTCACTTGTAATATTTTTAATAAAATGCTGATTAGCCAGTGACCAGGCAGGAAGTAGAAGAAGGGAAATGAGAATGCTGGGAAGAGGGAAGCACAGTCTGCAGTTGTGACACAGACACAGAGGAAGCAAGATGTGACTGCCTCGCCAAATAAGGTACCAAGCCATGTGGCTAACACAGACAAGAATTATGGGCTGATATAAGTTATAAGAATTAATTAATAAGAAGCTCCAGCTAAAGGGACAAGCAGTGATTTAATTAATATAGTTTCTTTGTGATTATTTCGGGTCTAAGGTAGCCAGGTGGCTGGGAACCAACAAGCAGTGCCCTCCTTCCAACATTTATCAACTTTCATGGCATCCATATGGTGTAGGAGGTTTTTCTGTATTTGTGTGGCTTTCTATGGTGAATAAAGAAACTGCCTTGGCCTTTTGATAGGGCAGAAATCAGGTAGGCAGAGTAGGCAGAATGGAATGCTGGGAAGAAGGTAGTGTGGCAGAGGCCATGAAACTCCTGTCTGAGACTGACACTGGTTAGGAATCTTTCCCGGTAAGCCACAACCTCGTGGTAAACACAGATTAATAGAAATGGGTTGAATCAAGATATGAAAGTTGTCCAAGAAGAGGCTAGAGCTAATGGGTCAGGCAGTAATTTAATTAATACAATTCCTGTGTGATTATTTTGAGTGTAAGCTAGCCAGGCAGCAGGATGCAGCCTGCCCGCCCTCTACTACATCCATAGATTTTCTTTTTCTGAGGAAACAAAAGAAAACCCCTTCCTCAATATAACACATGACTTGGTTGCCATTCTGAGGTCAGTACATCTTTAGAGTATACTGGCTGATTTAATTCTGTAGTTTTTTTCTGTTACCCGTTTCTTTCTCATTAACATTTATAAAATTCAAGGTGAATAAAACATTATTAAGTATATATTTCTAGAGGTCTTTATTATCCCTTTCTGTTTAGATAGGATGTTCTTTAGAGTTTGATTTGATCTTTATATAACTGTTTACCCTGTAGAATTGTGTGATTTCCTGTAATATGCTTTATATTATAATAAGAAAGAAACTGTTTTCATTTTCACTGTCATTTTAAATTTGTACATGTTCACACATGATGGCCATAACTTCTAGCAAATGTGTGATTACCAAATCAACCTTTTTATAACTCAAACAGTTGCCCATTGAAATCCTGACTAGGTATCAATGGTATGATGTATATATTTTAGTTTTCCAAATTCTACAAAATGAAACACATCCATCTGTCAGACTTTATTCCTTGAGTACCCTTTGGGTTAGTTACTGCAGGCAGTGGAATTTGGTTGTATAAAGAACAAGTAGGACTTTTCCTTATAATTTCATTAGTTCGTTGTCAAGTGTTGGAAAAATCTTTTCTTATATCTTTGATATTGGCATGATTAACATGATATTTTTAATGAAATTCTGAGGCCTTCAGCACATGTACTATCAACTGATAAAACTGATCCATTTCTTTACTACCTTGTGTTAGAGGGCCTGGTAGATCCCTATTGGATTGAACATATAATACATACAAACACACACACACACATACACACACACACACACACACACACACACACACATATATGGGATATATATATGGGATGATTTCTATTCCTGACTATTTCTTGTAACTGAATAAATAAGAAACTCAGTTCTGCATCTTCTGGTATAAATTCAGTGGTTTCAGTATGCAAAACAACTCTTTCTGCATATTGCAAATCAGTAACTATGTAAAGAGGTTCTTTAAAATCCATTAATACTGTGAGAATAGCATATAATTTTGACTTTTGGACAGAATCATAAGGGCTTTGAACCACTATAACTTAAATTTTATGATTTATAGCCTGCCATTCCTGATTTATTTCCATCAGTAGAGAATGTAGGGATTCCATATATTGGTGTTCCCAATACAATTCAAGGAAGAATCCAGTTTTCTTTATAAATTGTTCTCTTGATTTGGGGATACTTGTTGTTAATGTCTCCCCAAAATTATTGCAAACTCCTTGCCAAGGTTCACTTTCTGCCAATAATTTGTCAGTTTCACCATTAGTGAAAGCTACCACAATTTCTCCTGGTCTATTCCTGCTAATTGATGAAGTCTCTATTTTTCTTTTAGAATCAACTCAGAGGCCTTTTCCACATAAGTTTTTAAAATTTTTACTTTGTTTTTGTGGTTAAAAGAACCAGTCTAAGATCATATCTTCTTTCTGCTTTAAAATTTCTATAGGAGAATGCTTAGAGTCTCCTATACAAAATACAATCGAGCTTTGCATCCACACAATCCACATGTGAATCCTATAATTTCTTTTATACCAAAGGCAATTCTCTATCAGCTTCAGTTGATAATTTTCTGGGACTATTTAAGTCATTGTTACCATATAAGGTTTTAAACAAATCACACAGTTCATCATTTTTTACCCCTATATGGTACCATAGATAGGAAATGTCTCCTAGAAATCTGTGAAAGCCATGAAGTCTGCAATACATCTCTCCTAGTTTGTACCTTTTGGGGTCTAATTTTTTATAGACCTATTTTATATACTAAGAGCTCATTCTTTTGTAACTGTGAGGTAACCTGGAGAAAGTTGGCCTTCAGGATATATGATCTAAAGCAGTTTATCTACCTAGAAAACAGAATGCTAATGATTTGATGTTTCAGAGTGAAAAAGTGATTGATTGACTGTGTGAGTTATTCTTTGATCAGGTTAATAAAGTCTTTTGTTACCTTCCCTACCCCCATTTATGTTGGGTATAAAAGCTGTGGAAAAATAAACATGGGTAATTTTCAGTGATCACAGGAATGCCCTCCCTATACTTTCTATGGTTTCTATTATTATTATTATTTTTATGCATCTTATTCTTTACCTTTATTTCTAAAATTCCCACAGCCCTACCCTGGGAAGAGGTATGGTGTAGGACAATTCTGTATTCTGTCAATTATGTTTTAAATAAATGCTGATTGGCCAGTAGCCAGGCAGGAAGTATAGGTAGAACAACCAGACAGGAAGTAGAGGTGGGGCAATGAGAACAGGACAATTCTGAAAAGGAGGAAACCCACTGCTCCCTAATCCTGCCTAGACACCAAAGAAGGAAGATGTGACCTGCCCCGCTGAAAAAGGTGCTGAGCCATGTGGCTAACACAGATAAGAATAATGGGCTAATGTAAGTTATAAGAGTTAATAAGAAGGCTGAACTAATGGGCCAATCAGCTTATAACTAATGTAGACTCTCTGTGTGATTTTCTTTGGTACTAAACGGCTGTGGGAACTTGGCAGGACAGAAACCCCAACAAGCAGGCCCTCCTGTTACAGAGGCAATTTTGTCAAGGCTGGTCCTCGACAAATCTCCTCTTTGTATTTTCTCAGGAGCAATTTGTAATCCCCAACAAGGAAAATTTTTCTTTACTTCTTCAAACATTCTTTCTAAAGTATCTACATTTGAATCAGATAGTAGAATGTCATTTATAAAAACTCTAGACTGAAGGAATTGCTTACATATTATTTGTAATGGCTGTCATACAAAATATTGGTACATGTTGAGGCTGTTTAACATTCCTATGGGAGAATCTTCTACTGATACCTTTTAACAGGCTGAGAATATAAATAGGCACTGTGAAGGCAAACTTTCCTGTCTTTTTCTTGTAAAGGTATAGGGAAGAAATAATCTTTTAAATCAATAACTATAAGAGGACATCTTTTAGACAATAGATAAGGCAAAGAAATTCCAGACTGTAGAAAGCCCATTAACTGAATCACCTTATTAACAGTTCTTAAATCTGTTGCCATCTCTATTTCCCAGATTCCTTTTTAATAACCAATATGGGAGAATTCTAAGTGTTGGTTGGTTCTTTAATGTGTTGAACATTTAGCTGCTTCTGTACCAGCTTTTCTATGGCCTGCAGTTTCTCTATTGCTAAAGGCCATTGTGCCACCCATACAGGTTTGTCTGCCAACCCTTTGAAGGCAGGGCTGTTGGTGCCTTTGAAAAGATCAGCAGCTGTTGTGCTCTGTTCTTGTACCATCTGAATAGTCAGTGACCATTAATACTTTTCCCAGGAACATATGCTAATTTTGATTTATTTCTAAGATTGGGGGAATGTTAACCTGAGTATTCCATTGCTGTAACAAATCACATGCCCACAATCTCAGTCATGCCCAAGAAATGATAAACAAGTTCATCAATAAGACAGAACACAGGATCCACTTACACAATTCAACGTTTTTTTTTTCTACACACTAACAACAAACATACAAGGAAGGAGATCATGGATATACAATCTTTCACAATAGCTTCAAAAAGAAAACATTACTACAAGGAAATCTGTCAAAGGAGATGAAAGACCTAAATATGAAAACTTTAAACTTCTGAAGAAAAAGAAAGGCACTAGAAAAAAGAAATGCAGCCAAAGATTGTGGATTGGTAGAATTAATATTATGAAAATGAACATTTTACCAAAAGCATTTATAGATTCAATACAATACCAATCAAAATCCTCATCTCATTCTTCACAGAAATAGAAAAAATTATATAAAAATTCATATGGAATCACAAAAGCCCGCAAATAGCCAAAATAATCCTGAGAAAAAAGAGAAATATTATCATTCCACACCTTAGGATATATTGCAGAGCTATAGTAATAAAAACAATGTAGTACTGGGAAAACAAAACAAAACAAAATGAAAATCAGTGCAGGCCAATGGAGCAAAAGTGAACATCCAATCATAAGCACAGGTAACCTCAGCCAACCCATATTTGACAAAGACACCAAAAACACATACTGAAAAGTAGAAAAGTAGAAAGCATCTTCAACAAATTGTGTTTGGGAAAAAAATAGATGTCTACATGTGGAAGAATGAATTTAGACTCATACGTATGACCTTGAATGAAAACTCGTGCCAAATGGATCAAAGACCTAACCATGAAGCCTGAAACTGCTTGAAGGACATAAGCAATGTGATAAGCAGTATCCTACATGATACAGGTTAGAAAAGGACTTGTGAAAACGACTTTATTTGCCCACAGGTTAAGGCTAACAATTGATAAGTGGGACCATGAAACTAAAAATTTTCTACACTGTCAAATACAAAACCAGGGGAAGAAGAAAAACACAGAAGGGAAGAGAATCTTATCCAGCTATACATCTGACAAAAGACTGACATCCAAAATACTTATTTTAAAAAAAAAACTCTTAAAGTTGAAACAGACAAACAAATAAAATAACAGCATAACAAAATTCTCACACTTTTTTTAAAAAATGGGCCTGGGAAATAAACAAAGAGTTCTAAAAAGAAGGGAAAAAATAATTTATCATTCCTAGCAATTAGGAAAATATAAATCAAGGCAACTTTGAGATTTCATTACACCCTAATCAGAATGACGAAGATCAAGGAAACAATCAACAACAAATTCTAGAAAGGATGTGAGAAAAGGAGAACCCTCATTTACTTGGAATGGGGGGATTGGAATCTGGTCCAGTCATGGAAAACAGTGTAGAGAATTCCCAAAAGGATAAAAATAAATCTATCATATGGCTCAGCTAAACGCCCAAAGGATTTGACAGCCTACTTTTCAGATACTTGCTCAGACATGTTCATTGCTGCTCTGTTCACAGTAGCTAGAAAACATAAACAACCTGAATATCCATAATTTAACAAGTGAATTATGAAAATCTGGTACATATACACCATTCAGTTGTAAAGAAAAAGGAAATCATAAACTTTTCAGATAAATGGACGGAAACAGAACAGATCATATTGAGTGTGGTAATTCAGTCTCAGAAAGACAAATGTCCCATGTTCTCTCATTTGAGGTTCCTAACTCCAAATCTTTAGGTGTGAATACACATCCTGAAGTACAGAAGAAACAAGAAAAATAAAAATGACTATTTCTTGGGCAAAGGAAGGGGAAGCAATAAAGATGGGAATAATAGAGTATACGTCATCTGATGGGAAGATGGGTGGTTGGGTAGGGGAATGGAGATACAGAAGAGGGAAAAGGCTAAAATGACAGTAATGATGTCTGAGAAAGTCATAAGGAATCACACTATTTAACTATCTACTTTTAAAACCTAAAATATGCTAGACAGTGCTGGTACATGCCTTTAATTCTAGCACATGGGAGGCAGAGGCAGGTGGATCTCTGTGAGTTAAGGCCACTCTGGGCTACATAGCAAGTTTCAGGACAGCCAGGACTGTTACACAGAGAAACCCTGTCTCAAAAGAAAAATAATATACTTAACTATGGGTATACATATACACATATAGTTTCAATAAAAATTTCCTATTTCAGCTGACAATGCTCACTCCAAAGCCAAAGACCATCTAACAAAATCTCCAATATCAAAAGTGAGAAGCTGCCTTATGAGCTGTTGGTCAAGGACTGTCCAAAAGACTCTCAAAACATTACAGGGTATTGCTATTGCCCTTAGTTACCCTCAGAGGAAGAAGGTATGTCTCTGTTGCTGAAGATAATCTATGCACTTCATACCCAAGGCCTAGAGGCCCCTAAGCTGGAACTGACCTGGTGGCCTCCACTCTGAGGACTAGCTTTCACGGTACCAGAAGACATCATGCAAACTACTGATGGAAGAAGCACCCAACAGTTCCACTCAGCTCTGGTGTCCATAAACCACAATGACTGACATTGCACGATAACCTTAAGGATTTAGTGTTGGCATCCATTCTTTGGGATCAAAGAAAGGCTCTCTAATTAGGCTTAAAACCTGCTCAAAGTAGTTATATCATCCCTAGTACTAGATACCTAGGCAACTAAACAGGGGTAGTGAAGTCATGGATCTTGAAAGAGAAGTTGCAACAGCCACTTTACTGAACCAGCATGATCACTAACTACAATGTGAACATTTGTTCTTATACCCACAGGTAAGTGTAGTCATTGCCCACGTCAAGGGAACTTCTTAGCTGATGAAGACTGTTACAGAAAAATATAACCAATCAAAATGCAGTTGTGGAGCCCATTCACACTGATAGCTCTAGTTTACAGTGTCTGTACATAACACCCAAGGATCCTTACAGGAGAGGGAATCAAAAGATTGAAAGAGCCAGATGAACATGGAGGGAGTTTGCTATATGGTTGTATCTCTTAGGAATATCAGAAGCTCTACCCATAAAATATTACCAATATACCTGTCTAAATATGAGATGATCAAGGACAAAGGCAACAATATGCATGCTAACATGAAAGAAAGAAAGCCCAAGAGTCTTCAACCAACAACTAAAACATGTTAAGAGCAGGACAAATTGTCTTCCCAGAGAGATCACACTTCTTGGTTGCCTAATACCAAATGGTCAATGGTATGGGAAGTCCTTCTGTATATGTGCTGCTTTTATTGGTTAATGAATAAAGCTGCTTTGGCCTCTGACATGGCAGAATTGAGCAAGGTGGGAATTCCAAGCAGAGATAGAAGAGAAAAGAGAGAGTCAGGGAGATGCCATGTAGCCACTGAAGGAGACATTGTCTGTAAATCATGAGCCTGGTGGTAAAACACAGAATAATAGGAATGAGTTAACATAAGATCTAAGAGTTAGCTAGAAATACTCTTAAGCTATTGACCAAGCAGTGTTGTAATTACAGATGAATAACTTTTGTATAATAATGAGGCTTAAAACACATAGGTCAAACTGTTGTAAGGGACCATCTTTATGATATTTTCCTATCTGTCCTGAGGCAGAGCACTGAGAACAGAAAGCATGTGAAACATAGTTATTACTTCTGTCTTGAAGAATAATTAACACTGATTACACTCATTCCATGTAAAAGCACATAAGAAAATATAACACCTGAAAACCATCTCTATAATTGGAGCATGCTTCCAGTGCTTTGAAGAATAAGGACTATTTAACTTGGATGCCCACTGAAGGTCTCCCATCTCTAAATGCCATGTGGGAAGTTCTCTTGCTTTTAAAGTAATCTTTCCACACTGTAAATCTGAATACAACACCTGCTTTAAACTCTCAGTGACTTCCCATTGCTCAATACTCACCTGCATATGAAACCCCAAATGGCCTTCAAGATCAGCTCCCTGCGTTTCCCTTCCACCCACCCTACACAGTGACTGTTTTGCCTTTTCTCTACGTCTCAAAGTGAGTTGTCAGTGTATGAACCCTTCCTGGCTGGATCTAGTTACTGTTCTGGCCCCATTTTTCTTTGCTAGTCTTTGAATCCTCACAAGCTTGGTCTACTGTAAGAAACGAACACAGATTAGGATGGACTACACTCCCTACAGCTGATGTTTTCTAATCTGTATGACATGAACCTAGTTGTTTAGTTTAGGACTCTAGGTAAATACAGTGTTTAACAAGTATCGCGAACTATGACAACAAGTATGTGAACTAAGGAGTTTCTTTGTAAATGTAGAAATTTCCTTGTTCAATTTTTTGCCTCCATTTCACCTTTTTCTCTTCTTCAACACTTTGTGGGAAACCCTGAAGGCTCATCTGAAAAGCTTTAGCAGCATGATCTAGAAACCAAGCCCTCTTTGCTCATATGGAAACTATCTCCCCTAACCTCTTTATTTACTGAAATGGAATAGGGCTACATCACATCTGAGGCTGCTTTTTGTAAACTGACTGCTTTTAGTCCATTTGGCTTGAGAGCACAATTTAAAGTGCTTTTATAGCTCACATTGAGAAGGCTGTTACTGAGTTCCTGTCCAGCATGAAGTATATAATAGGAGTTCAGCAAGGCATTCTAGTACCTTTATGCCATTATTTTCTTACTTTTCTGAGAACACTGAGTGCGAGATGGAAATATAAGGTATAATTCTGCAACTCTTTAATACTTTTAAAATGATCTGTTCAATGTTTGTTTGGGTGCTTCAGAACCATACTGTGTGTAGATTCAAGTTCAGCTTGGTGTCCACTTATTTTTTGTTTGTTGTTGCTCTTTGTTTTGTTGTTGCTATTTGTTCTGTTTTGAATCTGGTTACATGAATTCTCTGTCATCAAAATATAAATCTATCCTTACATACTAAGATTTTTTTCATCTTAATCAAGGTATTGTTAATGTCTAAAAATCTATTTTCTACTTTTTCATATGTGAAGTAGAGATAAAAGCAGGATACTTGAGAACATTATAAAATATTTCTCACTGTAAATATTTAAACTAGTGCAAGAGAGGTAGCAATTAATTTCAAATGGTTCCATTTTTATTAAAACTAAGCATTAACTTATTTTATTTACCTTTATAGTCTTAGCTAATGTACTTCTTAACTAATATATAGCATTATAATCAATACCTGAATGGTAAACTGTGACTAGAAGTATTCTCGGTCCCATTCGGTCTCTGGTTTCTCTCCCACCCACCAGGGCTCCTGCAACCACTTATAAAATAATCACTCGGAGGCTAATATATTAAATACAATTGTTTGGCCAATGGCTTAGGCCTCTTACCAGCCAGCTCTAACTATAAATTAACCCATTTCTATTAGTAACAGGCTCATGGCCTGTTACCTCACATCTTGTTTCCCTGGTGACTACATACTGTCCCCTGACTCTGCCTTCTTTCTCTCTGTATCTTTGTTTGGACTTCCCGCCTAGCTATATTTTGCCTGTCCATTTGCTGAAACAACTTTATTCATCAACCAATAAAAGCAACACATACACAGAAGGACATCCCAAATCAGTAAACTAGCTTCTATTTTTGTGAAAATACAAATACAAACATCTTAATGAAGATTATTTCCGCTAGTATTGTTAAACAGAATGTTGTTAATACTTTGGAACATAAAAACTATTCAGCTTCCCTTAGAGATGCATTTCATTCCTGTATCTTCCAAAATCGCATGTCTTTCGGCTAATGAGAACAACTAGAGAGGCTGGAGAGATGGATCAGTTGTTAAGAACACTGTTTGCTCTTGCAGAGGATGTGTATTCAGTTCCCAGAACTCACATGGTGATTCATGACCATTATAACTTCGATTCCAGGAGATCCAATATTCTCTTTCGACTTCCTCAGGCACCAAGCATGCATGTGGTACACACAAATACATGCAGTCAGAATACTTATGCATAAAATAAAATCAATAAATACACCTTAATATCAATAAAGAACAGTTAGATCAAGGTTACATTTGATGAATTTTTCCAGTGTTACTCATGAAGGAAGTGCATAATAATTTCTGACCCTTTGGTAAAATTATGAGCCTAAAAGCATGTAATTTAAACATTTTTGTACAAGGAACTGTAAAATTGGCAAAAAAAAAAAAAACTTTACAGAATCTTCCTTGTTTCCCATGTATAATACATGGGTATTTTTCTTTAAACCCATTACATTAAGAACTGGATAAATCAGTGGTCACATAAAGTATTTGTAACCCAAGTATTTCTTGTATAACTCCAGCCACAAACAGAAAGCATGAAGATATTGGTTTCAGATTTAGGAATAATGTAACTGCGCATGAATGAGGATCATATAATCTAAAGAGGTGCTTATGCTGTAGCTATCCCAGCCCTGGAATCTCTAAGGCTGTGGTCTGTGGGTTATCTTGATGTGGGTCCCAATGGGTATGACTTGCTACACTCAGCTGAAGGATGGGACTGACTCAAAAAACCTCTCATAGCCTAAACTCTCTTGTATGCTTGAATTCTTTGGAATGGAGCAAACTGATAGGCATCTGGTTTGTGGAAAATTCACTTGATAACTGTGACCTGGAGGGGGAGGAGGGAGTGTTAACCACCATCACTGGAAGTTAGTGGCTGTGTCAAACAACATACATGTTCCAGAAAATAACATGTTGTGGACATGAAATGTGTTCATGTGATGCATGGATCGTGGATAATGCCTGCTCAGCCCTTCTTGCAGTTAGTTCTATATACTTCAGTTTTGTTTCCTCTTGCCATCTCAGAAACAAATATTTATATGAAAATCTAAATAAAACAAACATGAAGACACCTTTCAGAGTTTTCTCCTTGGCTTGGTTGTAGAATTTATCCATCTATATCTGCTTCACTTGCAAGCTCAGCACATGTGAGTGACGCTGCTGCAGGTGGAGCTGACACAAAAGTGGCCAAGGCGGGATGCATCTTCACAGAAAGATGGATACTAGCTCTGACCTGAGACCCAGAATCCAGACCTGGCAACCAAAACCGTTTCTTTCGCTGAGTTTCATATTTTGAGGGGCGTTTTGACATGCTTACACCACCTCGGGGATTTGTTGTTTGGAATCTGGTTACAAAAATTCTGTCACCAAGCTATAAACCCATTGCCACATGATAGGATGTTTCTCTTGTTGAAAAATGCTTCTTTTCATCTTAGTTGCTGTCGGTCTGGATGGGTCCATACACAGCTTGTATCTCTGGCATCTCTGGGCTCTGCCTTCCTTTCAACTGCTTCCTTTATTTCCTTCTATACTGATGTCAGTTTCCTGCTGAAGTAGCTTGTCTACACTGTCTCCTTCCCATGTCTTATTTTGTACCATTATTAGAACTTAATAATTGAGGTCATCTTCTTACTGAACTTGTTCCCTCAGAATTTTATAAAATAGCTTGAATGTGGTAAGTAGTTAACTCACTACAATATGCTTAGTGGCTACATTCATGTCTGTTGCCAGATTAGGGGATATTGAAGACCAGGAACTCTGTCTTCTTTCTTCATTCTAGGTAACAAGAATGATTTCTGATGCCAAACAGTCACTTAATAATTATTTACTGAATCACACTTTCAAACGTCTTCGTGAAAAAATTCTGATACTAAACTTCTGGTGGGGAAGAAAAAAAGAATTATCGTTTTAAATTGTCTACAACTACTGAGGAATGCATAGTTTTATCTACCAGGAAGTAAAGAAATTTCTTAAGAGAAAATTAGTATTAATTGAACTATTTGTTTAAGCACTAAAGTATAAGATTTTAAGACCTCATTTTCCTATCTCGTATATCTGCTCAACCCTGCATTGTTTGCAGTGTTATGGTTTTTAGATTTACTGATTAGAAATCTGAGACCCCGAACTGAAGTGACCTACATGCTCAAGCTCACATGGTCTATACCGCAACAGAAGGATTTAAACCCACGCCTGATTGGTTTTTAAACCGTTGTTTCTTCTATTTTCTTTTCAAAATATCTGGTATTGCATAATAGCGACCTTCAAACTCAGGCTGGAACAGAGGGGAAATACGGTGACATTTAAATAAAATAAATAAAATAAACAAATAAAACTTGCCTGAAGATCAGAGTGTAGAGCTAGCCACTAGTTAATCATAGAGGTCAGGCAGCGGTGGCACACACCTTTAATCTCAGTACTCAGGAGGCAAAGACAGACAGATCTCTGTGAGTTCATGGCCACCCTGGGCTACACAGGAGACTGACACAGTCTAAAAGAGAAACAGATCTAGTCAGTGGTGCCTCACACCTTTAATCTCAGTACTTGGGAATCACATGCTTTTAATTTAATTTTAGCACTAGGGAGATGGAGACAGGAAGGGATATAACTGGGCAGAGAAAGGAATATAAGGTGGGAAGAGACAGGTGCCCACAGCATTCAATCTGAGGATTCCTAGAGACAGGATTGCCCATTCAGTCTGAAAATTCAACCAGTAGAGGTAAGAACTAGTGGCTGACTGCTATGCTCCTCTGATCTTTCAGCATTTACCCTGATATCTGACTCAGGGTTTTCATAATTGAAACCGATTAGAATTTGTGCTGCAGGGAAAGATGACAGACCTGATGATTTCCTGAGGAATTTGCTAGCGTGGACAGTGTTCAGTACTCTTTTTTGGTCACAAGTATCAAAATCCTCTCACCCGAAAGTCCATCCCCTTACTCTCACACAGCACTCAAGACATTACCTATGACATTGTTTCATTTATTTTTTGTTTGTTTTTATTTTTATTTTCCTCTTACTTGTCAAGTAATTGCCCCAGACACTAACTGGAGGTATTAAAATTTGAATAAATTCTAATATTATCAACCTGAAAAAAGATATGGAGGCCACATACTTCCCAGTTATAATACACATCCCAGGTCCTACATTATGAACTGTTAGACAATAAATCCTGGTTCCCAGTACCTGGTCTTGGGTGTCAGCTGATTAGTGGAAGTAAGTCGCAGGATGTAGGGAAACACTTTGTTTGGGTTACTATTCACTATAAAGGGCATGGTGGAGGGTAGAGATGAGCATCCAAAGGGGAGATGGTCAGAGGGTCCCATTGTACAGGGAAAAGAGCATGAGGCCTCAGTGCCCTCTCTGAACACTTCATTCTTCCAGAGCCTCTACATGCTCAGTAATCCAGAAGCCTTTTGAAGCTTGTCCTTTTGGATTTGATGTGGCTTCTTTATGTAGGCATGATTGATTAAACTGTTGACCATTGGTGATCAAGTCTACCTTTAGAACAGTAGTTCTCAACCTTTCTAATTCTGCCACTATAACAAAATTCCTCATGTTGTAGTAACCCTCAACCATAAAATTATTTTCATTGCTATTTCACAACTGTAATTTTGCTACTGTTAGGAATTTTAATGTAAATGTCTGATATTCAGGATATTTGATATGCTACCTCTATGAAAGCTTCATTCAACCCCTGTCTTGACCTACAGGTTGAGAACCATTGCTTTAGGACCTTCTCCCCTTTTGGCCTGAAAGTTCTAACCCTCTTATTTGTTCTTGGTTCTGCTAGTAATAAGACTTCAGTCTGAGGCTATCCAGGAGTCATGACCACCACCCATCTCGGTATAAAAAAGGCAATTATCCAATCCTAAATTCTACAAGTATTAGCACGTGTAAGGCCACAACAGACACAGATCAAACATGTTTCTTATATCACAGCATCACCATTTAAAATGTAGTAGCATTATCATTTTAATATAGAACGATCCAAAATCATAAATTTGTCATAGAGTGTTGTTTCTGGAGGATTTAGATGGAAAAGCTAAAAAGTTACACATTAGATAGTCATGAATTGTGGTCAAACTATTGTTACAAGAAAAAATTTTAATTAATTATTTATTAAAGTTAAATTAATGTAAAAAGGTGTTTTATATCATTAATATATTTTCTCTTATAGAAGAAACTGTATTTTTAAACCATAATTGTTTTCATATGAGACCAGGTCTCCACATTTGTCATTTCTTATTAGCTTTCTCTCATGTAGTTATAGGACTTAGCAAGAATGACCAACATACTTTGATAAATCATGTCCCCAGGTGTCCTTTTCTATAGTTTTCACTATTATATCTTACTAATTCTGAATCATTTTAGCAAAAAGTAATATTTGTTTATGAGTGTATCAACCACATGGAGAAAAAGTTGCATCCATATTCCAAAATAATATGTTCCTTATAAAACTGTACTCTTATTTTTAATAATAAACATTTGATTTTCAGTTAGGATGTTTGGTCAAATGTATATAAGTAATATTGAAAATAATAAGCCTGTGGTTGTTTGAATTAGAAATGCCCCTATGGACTCATCTATTTTAATGCTTGGTCATCAGGGAATGGCTCTACTTGAGAGAGATTAGAAGGTGTTAAAGCTGCAAAACAATCCCACACTAGTTTGGATTAAAAGGGTTATTTATTGGAGGGGAAAAACTTACAGAACACCGTCCTACACCACAGTCCTCTTGTAGCAAACAGGAAACAGAGGGTCTAGCAGTTTGAACAGGAGCCAGAATCAAGAGAGGGAGCCAGAGGGCTGCCGCCACTTTTTAAAATGAAATAGACCACGCCCCAGTAGGCTGGTATCTTGAAGGCTATTGGCTGAAGGAGCGTTAAGAGCTCCCACAGCACCTCCCCCTTTTGTTTAAGTAAGAGAGTTCTAAACCTACTACAAAATTATATACAATAAAAACAAATATCCTATTCTAACTAGCTTATGTCTTGTATAATAAATAACTTGGCCAAGTCATGAGAAGAAAGTAACTACATTTATCTAATCTTCAACCCCATCGAAGACCTGAGAGGGGAAATAACATTACCTGAGTAATTAGGAAGTGCATCAAACAACTTCCAAAATATGCAACAAATCACAGAGACAACTGGCTACCTGGGCAATCACCCAAAGTTTGCAGTGTTGAAGCAACCAACTTTGGCTAAGGCCTAGAATAACTGACAGATTATTTTTAAAGGCAAGAAATTTTTCAAAACCATCTTACCCTGTCTTGGCAATATTTGACAGTTCTGCTTATCCATTTCCGGATACTATGTATTTTGTCAGTAGTTGAGATATGGGCAGTTCCTTGCCCAGAGGCCGGTTTTGCCAAGAAGAAGACATGCTCCAAATGGAGTGTCTTTGGCACTCAACAATCTCTCAGGAATAGATCGGTGTTGCCAGGAATGATTGTGACTCACTACCACAGAACTCTAGGTTAGATTAAATGCCATTTTCTACAGCTCTTTGAAGCGATTGAAGTTATTTACACAGAATATAATCTCTATGTATCTAAAGAAAAAGATTAGTCTAACTATAAATATGACAAACAGATGCCTATTGATCTAAAATTCTTAATACCTATCTAACTGAAAGACTAAGAGAATAAACAACTGTGCAATAAATGAGGACAATGACCCTCCAAATATAAACAATGTACAAGTATACACTGCAATATGGTAACAATATATATATATCAATACATAAACAATATATAAGTATCTTAATCAGAGGTAGAAATGTACACTGCAATATGGTAAATATATACATCAATATATATCAATACATAAAAAATGTTTTAAACAGAGGGAGAAGCATGCATGCATACAATATTCAATTTAACTTTGTATCCATATACAAGAATCTATGCCATGTAATTATCTATAAACAGTAACTCACAAATACCAATCTATTATCCCATCATTCCCTTTCCCCTTTTTTTTTTCAAAAAGATCCCTGAGCCTATAAAATTCCTCCCCCAACCCTCAACTGTATACTAATTATAATCAACCCCTAAATGATGTCCCTAAACCCGGGGACAAACTGTGCTGGGAGAAGGGATGTCGTCCTCTAGAATTACTTCCAGCTGTCATGGGGGCTACGTTCTTTCTAGGGGATCCTGTAAAAGTAAAATGATGGTTAAATTTAAAGATCAATGTCCGGTAAAATTTTGAATAGTCTCTGAGTATTTTGTGGCGGTCTGGCCAGAACGTTGTAAAAGGTGTGCACTGTTTCAGCTAGCCAAGTTGGAATCATCTTGTGCAGCTGGTACCCGAAACAGGTCTTGTAGTAGCGCTATCAGTATCATAACGTCATATCAACCAGGTAGAGTTGTTGTTATGGGGCCCCATCTTCTTCCTGGAAACTTCAAAGATTACTGCAGGAAAATTCATTGTTCATTGTGGAAAACTTAAACATTTATTATACATATATTCAATGAAAGGTATGATAGACATGAAGAAAAGCAAAGATATTTTCTAAATTCATTTTTCTTTCTGTCCCATATCATGGCTCTTAACATGGGACAGAAACTCCAGAAACTCTGGGTTTTTCTCTTAACAACAGGCTTGGAATTAGAGAGGGACTGAGCCAGAGTCCCACTCCAAAACCAGCTCTATATACTTATGAATATAAATAAACAAAAATATGTGTATTTTATTATAACTTACAAAACCTATTCGATTTTCTTGGTGATCCATATATGGGTAGTAATTTTTTCCATCTGTCAGTATTTGAATATCCAGGGTTCCTTGAATTTTTTGAAGACAAGTGCTTTCCTGTGGGGATAAGAACAGAAGCCTGCCCCCATCCTATAAGTTTTTCTTACCACCTGTATGATTATCATCATTGTGGATGAGTTGTCATTTCTCCTTTCCAAGAGGTTTCTCCTCTTCAAACCGAACCTTTATTAATTTTGATGGTACCCACAATTTTTCTTTTCCTGTGGAAACAAGAGCAAAACCCCTGCCCCAACGTAGCGCATCTCCTGGCTTCCATTGAGAGGTCAACACATCCTTGAAATAAACTGGTTGATTTAGTTCAGCAGATTTTTTCATTATTCAATGTCTTTCTGCTGCTGTTGTTTCTTTCTCATTAGCGTTAAGAAAATTCAAAGTTAATAAGGCATTATGTAATCTATTTCTAGGGGCATTTTCCACTCCTTTCTGTTTGTTTAACACATCCTTTATAGTTCGATTTGATCTTTCTATGACTGCCTGACCTGTAGGATTGTATGGTATACCTGTAACATGCTTAATATTATAATAAGCAAAAAACAGTTTCATTTTCCTAGAGACATAAGCTGAACCATTATCTGTTTTTATTTGTGCAGGTATACCCATGATGGCCATAACTTCTAATAAATGTGTGATTACTGAATCTGCTTTTTCTGAGCTTAAAGCAGTTGCCCATTGAAAGCCTGAATAAGTGTCAATGGTGTGATGTACATATTTTAATTTTCCAAATTTTGCAAAGTGGAACACATCCATCTGCCAGATTTCATTCCTTTGAGTACCCTTCAGGTTAGTCCCTGCAGGTAGCAGTGTTTGGTTATATAAAGAGCAAATATCTTTATACTCTCCTTAGCTTGTTGCCATGTAATGGAAAACTCTTTCTTTAAATCTTTGCTATTTATGTGGTGTTTTTTATGAAATTCTGAGACCTGCAACATGCTTCTAATCAATAATTGATCAATTTCTGCATTACCTTATGCTAGAGGACCTGGCAGACCTGTATGGGATCGGATGTGTGTTATGTACATCGGACAAAGCCTATTCCTGTTTATATCTTGTACCTGAATAAACAATGAAGTCAATTCTGTATCATCTGGTATAAATTCAGCAGTTTCAATATGCAAGACAATTCTTTCTGCATATTGTGAATCAGTGACTATATTAAGAGGTTCTTTAAAATCTCTTAGTACCATAAGAATGGCATATAATTCTGCCTTCTGGACAGAAGTATAAGGGCTTTGTTCCACCTTACCCAATTCGTCTGATTTGTAACCTGCCTTCCCTGATTTATTAGCATCAGTATAAAAAGTGCGGGCTCCAGTTATCAGAGCATCATGTACAATTCGAGGAAGAATCCAAGA
The DNA here is from genome assembly GCA_004026605.1 of Ondatra zibethicus. Classification (NCBI taxonomy): domain Eukaryota; kingdom Metazoa; phylum Chordata; class Mammalia; order Rodentia; family Cricetidae; genus Ondatra; species Ondatra zibethicus. Next base: position 18,167 of record PVIU01002348.1, on the reverse strand, counting down.
AGTTCTCTTAATAAGGTTAAGTCTACTGCTTTTGGGATAGTTGCTATTAATTTCTCCCAGAAAATTAGCACAAGCTCTTTGCCATGGTCCATTGTCTTCCCACAACCTTTTTATTTCATCAGTAGTGAAAGGCACTATAATTTCTGCTGGGTCTATACCTGCTAGTTGACGAAGTCTCAGTTTACCTTTTATTATTAATTCAGAGACCTTTTCCACATAAGTTGTTAATTTGTTACTTGGTTTGTGTGGTAAAAAGATCCATTCTAAAATAATATCTTCCCTCTGCATTAAAATTCTTGTAGGAGAAATTCTGGAAGGCAATATGACTAGAATACAACTAAGATTTGGATTCACCCTATCTACATGTGCCTCCTGTAGTTTTTCCTCAATCATTGTCAGTTCCTTTTCTGCTTCAGCTGTTAATTCTCTGGGACTATTCAAATCTTTATCACCACCTAAGGTTTTGTTTAAATGAATTATTAAGTCAGGTGTTATCCCAGCAGCCGGTTGTAGACTGGAAATGTCTCCTAACAATCTTTGAAAGTCATTAAGAGTCTGTAACCGGTCTCTCCTAATTTGTGCCTTTTGTGTCCTAATTTTCTGTAAACCTATTCTGTAACCTAGGTAATTAACAGAATCTCCTCTTTGAATCTGTTCAGGAACAATTTGTAATCCCCATTTAGGCAAAATTATCTTTACTTCCTAAAACATTCCTTCTAAAGTATTTATGTTTGAATTGGATAGCAAAATGTCATCCATGTAATGGTAAATTATAGACTTAGGGAATTGCTTATATATTATTTCTAATGGCTGACTTACAAAGTATTAACACAGGCTGGGACTATTGAGCATTCCCTGTGGGAGAACAGTCCACTGGTATCTCCTAGTAGGCTGAGAGTTATTATAAGTAGGCACTGTGAAGGCAAATTTTTCTCTATCCTTTTCTTGTAAAGGTATAGTAAAGAAGCAATCTTTTAAATCAATAACTATAAGAGGCCTTCCTTTGGGTAATAGAGAAGGCAAAGGAATTCTAGACTGTAGAGGGCCCATAGGTTGAACTACCTTGTTGACAGCCCTTAGATCCATCACCATTCTCCATTTGACAGATTTCTTTTTTACAACAAACAGGAGAATTCCAAGGGCTAGTTGACTCCTCAATATACCGAGCATCTAATTGTTCCTGTTCCAATTGTTCTAAAGCCTGCAATTTATCTTCAGCTAGAGGCCATTGCTTAATCCATATTGGCTTCTCAGTTAGCCATTTTAAAGGTAGGGCTGTTGGTACCTCTAAAGGTTTGTTAGTTGCTTTATGTTTTTATACAGCCTGAATGGCTGGTGACCTTTGTACATAGTACCTTATTACATCCTTCCCAGAATTATGAGTTCCTGGGACTGCAGGAATGTTAATCTTGGTATTCCATTGCTGTAGCAAGTCACAGCCCCATAAATTTATTGCAATATCAGCTACACATGGCCTTAGCTTTCCTCTTTGACCTTCTGGCCCAATACATTTAACCCATCTCGTGCTTTGTTTAACTCGAGATATGGTTCCAATTCCTAGTAATTGAACATCTGCCTCTTGAAGAGGCCAATTTGGATGCCAAGATTCTGGAGTGATGATACTCACATCCGCTCCTGTGTCTATCAAGCCAACAATCACAATTCCATTTATACGTACTCTCAGCTTTGGTCTCTGATCATTTATAGAAGTTTGATCATTTATAGAAGTTTGCCAAAATATATGCTTCTTATTTCCTAATTGAATTTTTAACTTATCCTCCAAATTTGGAGCCATCATTTAGAACCTTATGGTCTTGCACAGAAGCCTCTAGAGTTTTTAATTTTCCTGGTGTGACATGTCCTCCACGGTTACTGGGAATGACTGGGCCACTTTGGGCTTCGGGGCCTGCAAGAGGCCCCTCAGGGAGTTTCCCGATGGTATCGGGTTGCCTTGTCTTTCTGTTGTTGATCTGCACTCATTGGTCCAATGTCTTCCTTTACCACACCTCCTATGTATACCTGAAGGCCGAGGTTTCCTATACCTTCCATTCCCAGATGAAGTGTTATTCCTACAAATTCCTTGCCTGCAATCCCTTTTTAGGTGTCCTAATTTACCACAATTAAAACATTTGGCAGGTTGATGTCCCCTCATCGCTTTGGAAATCGCTTCTCCTACCCAAGATTTGTCATCATAATTAAAGGTCTGAAAATTCATGGTATGTTGGATCCATTCATCCATAGGTTCTGATCTAGACCTTAAAGGCCCAATTATCTTTTTGCAGTCTAAGTTTGCATTTTCAAAAGTCAGCGATTCAAGAATTAGTTGTCTAGCTTCTGGGTCTGTTACTCCTATGTTCAGAGCCTTAATTAATCTTTGCAAAAAGTCAGTATAGGGTTTCCCTGTCCCTGACTAACCCTGGTATATGACTCTACCTTTTTTCCCTGTTCTGGTATCCTATCCCAGGCATTCAAAGCTGCTTTGTGGCATAGGGACAATACTTCTTCATCATAAAGAGCTTGGATCTGTGGATCAGCATAAGCTCCTATGCCAAGAATTTGATCCTGGAAAACCTCCACACCTTTTGCCCTTCCTTGCTGTTCCATATGTTTGGATTCTTCTCTGAAATGAACTCCAAACATCAAGGAAGGTCCATTTTCTAACATGGATGATGCCAATTGGGAGAAATCATCGAGTATAGCCCTGACATTAGAAGCCCTAGTTCTTATCATTTCCTTAACAAAGGTAGAGTGCAAGCCATAATTAATGATGGCTTGCTTAATTTCCTTTAGGTCATTTATTCCTACTGGTGTCCATCTAGCTTCCTTGGCTCCCTTTGAGCCTTTAGGAGTTGATGCTTTGTCAGAATAAATTACAGGGTATGTTGCTAAAACCCTGGGTAAACCAGTTCTGACTGCTGGTGGTGGCATTGTATCCTGCCTTGTGTCTTCCTACCCGGTTCATCATCTCCAGTAATTTCTTCAGTCATTTCAAGTCTCTTAATCACTGTCTCACGTAAGGCCTGAATCTCCTGTCTTGCAAAGGTTTCTAGTGATTTCCCTATGGCATCAATTTTCTGGTTCCCATTCTGCACCTGTGATTCCAAGGTCTTAATGTTTCCTTTCAAAGATAATATCTCCTCCTTGAACTGCCCCCCCCCCCCAGATATCATGTAAGTTGCCATCCTGGAGGTATATTCTGTCTGTTACCTTATCAAAACTCTGTGATAACTTCTGAAAGTCAAATTCAAGAGCCTGGACCCTTTCAGGTAAGTTCCTAGTACCCTTAGATAAGGAGTCAATTTTGCCTATCATGGTATTAATCCTATCAATTAGTGCCATATACTTCTATAATGATATAATATGGAGAAGAAAACTGAGAGCTAATAACCAGTAAATTGAGGTACCTCCAAGGTCATAGAGGCCTCGTGTGATTTCTTCCATAGTGGCAGTAAAAATTGCAGCTAGAGTCCCATTAAAAACAAAGCCTACCATTTTACCTGTTAACCAGCAGACAGCGCTGTTTCCGAGTCGCTACTGGAATCAATGGAAAGGTGTCAGGATAGATCCTGTGGTAAAATCCGCCCTAATACTTGTTAAGAAACTGGGGGAAAAATGAGTCCCAAGAAGTTAAATGTAGCGAAATCAATTATATCCACAGAGCAAGAAATCCAAAGTCTGGGTACAGGGAACAGAAACCCAGAAGCTTTCAGCAGCTAGCAAACAGCCCGGCTAGCCCCAGACATCAGCCTGCCACTCCGCTGGGGATTGCAGCTCCCCCCGATGGAGGGGTCGTGACACAGCTGCTGGTCAACCCTTCCTATGCTGCATCCAAAGCTGCAAAAGCCGCTGCTGGGATTTCAAACAACGATTCTATTTGAGTTGCCAGAATGGTCCAAGGAGTTTTTCCCCAGGGAATTTTCAGAGTTCAGCAACCTGTCTCACGCTGCCTAAGCCCTAGGCTGTAAGGGGGATTTAAAAACCGCTCAGCAAACCAGACAGGCAGCGTGGATCCCGAGAGGCGTGGAGTTTTTAACTGATGACTCCACGCACAGCCTAGCCAGGGGATGGGTGGGAGTGGGGCGGGGGTTCTAAAACCAAGCATTGAGGCGCCAGATAAAGCCGCAAAACAAATCTCACACCAGTTTCGATTAAAAGGGGTTATTTATTGGAGGGGAAAACCTTACAGAACACTGTCCTACACCAGAGTCCTCTCATAGCAAACAGGAAACAGAGATTCTAGCAGTTTGAACGGGAGCCAGAAGCAAGAGAGGGAGCAGGAGAGCTGCTGCCACTTTTTAAAATGAATGAAACCATGCCCCAGTGGGCTGGTATTTTAAAGGCTATTGGCTGAAGGAGCAGAAAGAGCTCCCACAGCAAGGTGTGGCCTTGTGGAGTAAGTTTAGTCTTATTGAAGTAGGTGTGGAAGTATGTCACTGGGGGTGAGCTTTGAAGTTTCAAAAACTCAAGTAAACTCAGAGTCTCTCTCTTCCTGTTGCCTACAGATCTGGCTACTTAGTTCTCCAGTACCATGCCTTCTGGCATTTTGCCACACTCTCCGTCATGATAATGAACTAAACCTCTGAAGCTATAAACAAAATCCCAATTAAATGTTTTCCTTTATGAGTTGCCATTATCATTGTGTCTCTTCACAGTAGAACATGGACTAAGACAGAAATCCAAAGAAAACATTTTAATTTGAAGAGCCTGAAGTACCAGAAATTCAAACATTCAACATTTAAAACATTCAGTGTTTTAAAACATTCAAGATAGTTTAAATTTTCAAAAATATTTTCATTATAGCAAAGAATACTAGAATGTTATGAAACATAGAGAGATATTGCTATTGGAGAAAATAGCTATGGTGGGAATGGAATGAAAATATGATTCAAAGAAAGAAAGGAAAGGAAAAAAAGTCAAATAGTAACTTTTCAGAAGCGCTCATTTGTATTAGCCAAGTTGTGGTGCAGTGGTGCACTGCTGTAGGACAATGGTCTGTACCCTGTCACTTCTATTTTAAATAAATGCTGATTGGCCAGTAGCCAGGCAGGAAGTATAGGCTGGGCAACCAGGCAGGAAGTAGAGGCATGGCAATGAGAATTCTATGAAGAGATAAGTTTCAGTCTGCAGTTGTCAACCAGACACAGAGGAAGCCAGACACAGAGCAAGAAAGATGTGACTGCCTCACCAAAAAAGGTACCAAGCCATGTGGCTAACACAGACAAGAATTATGGGCTAATTAAGTTACAAGAGTTAATAAGAAGCCTGAGCTACTCGGCCAACCAGTTTATAATTAATGTAAACCTCTGTGTGTATATTTGGGATTAAATGACTGTGGGACCTGGTAGGACAGAAATCTCTGTCAACAGTGAACACCTTTAATCCCAGCACCCTGGAGGCAGAAATAGGTGGATATCTGTGAATTTGAGGCCAGCCTGGTCTACAGAGCTAGGTCCAGGACAGCCAGGACTGTTATACAGAGAAACCCTGCCACAAAAACCACCACCAACCACAAAATAAAAAAAAAAATCACAGCATTTATGAGTGTTTAGAGATTGTAAAACAACAGGTGTTAATTTAGAAATGTGCCAGGGAGTAGAAGCCTTTACAGAGATGGGAAAGTAAAGAGACACAATGTCATGTATGGACTTTCTCACGGAGTGGCAGGATGTGGGGAATCGCAGACAGCGCAGAGTCTACAGTCTTCCAGGAAGACACACTCATCCTGGAATTGGGGCAAGTCTCCTGACTTCTCCTTTCCCCTCTTAGCTCAGCAGGAATAACAGCATGCACTGGGTATTCAGAGTGAGGAAGAAAAGAATAGTTTTGTATGATAAATTAGCACAGCCTTGGTCCACAAACTTCTCTCAATAAAGAACCACGACTAATATTGGTATCGATGTTGTTGCTATTGGTACATTTTAATGGTCAGACTCTGAGGGCTCTGATGTGAATTTACCTCATAGAGAGAGGAGAAGGCTGTGTCAGCGCTTTGAATCAAATCTCCTTTATTTAAAAGGCACAGGTTGTCAATTTATTCTAGTGTGAATCTGTTTCCTGTTTAAAACTCTGGCTTTTCCTACAGTTGCCTTTCCTGTCTCTTCTGTAGGGACCCTTGCATTGTCCTACACACACCCTTCAAGATTTACTCTTTTTGTCTTGAGCCGCTGGACACCTCACTAACTCTGTATCTCGAGTCTCAGAAGTTCTGGCTGCCTTCATCTCTCCCAACCCAGTTGTTCCATTCAATCCAGGTTGTTTTCTGCCCACCCGAAGGCCCGTAGAACCCCCGTGCCCCGTTCTAAGCAGATTTCTAATTTGTGTGGCTAGAAGCTATAAAATATAAGCAAAACTATTTTCAAATTATTATTTTAATGTGTCTGAACGTGAAACTTGCAAGGAAAAAACACTGCTGGGTCTGGATAGATAGCTCAGCGCTTAAGATAGCCCACTCCTCTTGGAACACAGCCAGGATCGGACCTCAGAACTCAGACTAGGTGGCTCATAGTTGCCTTTCCCTCCAGATCTAGGAATGTGATACCCTTTTCTGGTGTCTGTGGACACCTCATGTGTACCTATCCCACTTCAATACACACACACACATATACACACACCATTACACAACTGTAAAATAAAATAGTGTTTCAAAAGGATGAAATACTGATAAAGAGTATGCACTTTAAGGAAGTTTCTCATCATAAATACATTGTTTGAAAACAAAAAACAAAAACCCAGGAGGCCTTATTGTGCAGGAAATTAACATGAGGTTATTTGGTTGTGGGCTAAATCTTACTCTTAGCTATGAAGCAGTCAGTAACTTTCTGAAATCTGTGAAGAAAAAGTTTGGGGCTCTGAGATGGGTATTGTAGAAATTACCTTTCTTTTACAGTTTTATAAATAATTTACTTGAAACTTAATTTATATCATTTCAATAAGTCCACAGCAATAATTTACAACTTAACCTGATTATTAAGAATAATTCACTAAAGAAAATTAGAAAAAAATTTCATAAGGGAAATTCCTTTCCTCTTTAATTTTTGTTTATTTTATATGTAAAAAATTGGTATTATATTTTTATGGCACTGAACTGTAATATTTGTAGACAATTTTTGTGAGGCCATTAAAAGAATAGGAAAGTATAAATCCTATACAACTACTGGTAAGTTTGATGATATAAATATTAAAATTCTTTGACTGGCAAAATGTCATAAATAAAAGGGATAATATCAGAAAGCATCTTAAATCTATAATAGGAAAAGGGTTTGTAATCTGAATAGACTAAAAACCCCTTACAAATAAGGGAAAAGAGTAAGAATTAGAAACTAGCAAGGGATATGAACAGTCAATTAATAATGAAATCAAATCCTAAGTACATCGTATAGTCCATCTAAGCTAAATCATTATAAATAAGCTAAATGTGAAAGGGATTATATATTGTTTATTTTGTCATTCTGTCATTTTAATATAGAGGACATTATAATAGAGAATTTACAAATGAACTACTCATGATTGTAACTATATAATAAATGCAAACAAATTATGTCTTGGTGATACCATGCCGATTATACCATGTGGACAGTCAGAAACTGCCAACATCTCTCAGGGACATATTTTTTATTGGCTTTGGCATTTAATTCGCAGAGTAGGAATAGCATGGATCCAGCATATACGTCTGAAAGAAAAGCGGAAATTTGTCAGCTTTTGAAGTTTTTTTTTGTCCTTTTCATTGCATTGTATTAACTAAAGGATGCACAAAATGAATTAGTGACATTGTCTCCATGGGAATAGTTGTTGTTAGAGAAGTTTGTATTTCAGCCTTAGCACATGAGGTAGGGGGCCGTGAACAGCAGTCTCCAGAAGCAGGTCACAATGCTGCTTGAAATTTATATGACTAGACTTTCTGTAAATTCATGATATGACTTTTAAGAAGGCACTTAGAAATTTGTTTTGGGCAGTGGTGGCACACACCTTTAATCCCAGCACTTGGGAGGCAGAGGCAGGTGAATCTAAGTGAGTTCAAAGCCAGTCTGGTCTATAGGGAAAGTTCCAGGACAGCCATGGCTGTGTTACACAGAGAAATCTTATCTTGGAAAAAAAAAGAAAAAAGAAAAATTTCTTTCTTTCCAGTGGAGTGAAAAAATAGAAAATTACCAAAATTAAGTTAAAAGTGTAGAAAATTTTAGTGAACTAAGTGAAAAGAAAAATAAACATGAGTCAATAATGACTGAAATGCAGGATTAAGTATCCATTCTGTTTTAAGGGCTCACTCAGCAATTTCATGTTTCTGGGGACCTTGAATCTTGGGGTCACAGCTGTTCTTAGTAGCCATGTGGGTGGGAGCTGGGAGGGCACCCAAACTATGACATCACGGGCCGGCTGTCCTTCCCTCTGTGTTAGAGGTGCTGTTGCTGTGCTGCAGTGGCATGCCCCGGAACTGCGGAATAAATTTCGAGATGTTCTGGAAAACAAAGCCCAGGCTCAATTATTTACATCTGGGCTGAGCTCAATGACTTCCTTCCATGATAAAAATGCAAACTAAAAGGCAGCTATATAGTAGAAAACATTGACCAATTCTACCTTATATACAACCAAAGTTAACAACAATGGTCAGTCATGTCACGTACATGCATTCAGCACATCGTGATAAAACGTTTATTCTTATTCTCTTGAAAAACCATTATGCATATCTCATCAAAGGCACCTGTTTGATAGTATTGTTACTAGAATTTTGAGGTTTCCACCTGGGCTGTAAGGTGATAGTGAGAAAACTAGGGTTCCTAGTCTTTTTATTAAGATGACCTAACAACGGGCTTAATTGTAGTAAGATCAAGGACTTACTACATTTCATTAGCCTTTAAAAGAAAAAGCCCACAAGACAAGAAAACTGTCCCTATCAGAAGATCCCTGGAGAAGGGAAATGGAGGAAAAAGAACAGGTACGCAGTTTGAGAACCAGTTACCAGCAGAGAGGTTTCACGTGAGAGCTTCAGAGTAGCGGTTCTCAGCCTTCCTAACCCTGCGACCCCCTAATACAGTTCCTTGTGTTGTCATGAACCCAACCACATAATTATTTTCATTGATACTTCATAACTGCAATTTTGCCACTGTTTTGGGCTATAATGTAAATATTTGTTCTTTCCGATGTTCTTACTGTTCACAGGGGAACAGTAAGAAAGCCCGGAGTATCAGAAATAAATATAGTGAGATTCTGGCCAGCATTCGAAAGAAAAGAGACAATGCAAAGAAATGTACAAGGCCCAGCCATTTAGTTCCCAGTCACGTGAAAAGCATTATGTATAGTCAGATTTCTATCAAAATTGGTATTATACGATTCTGGAAGGTAAGTCAAATCTTACCTAAAATAATATTCTGTGTGTGAGAAAGAGATGTGTGCATATGCATATCATGGTGAGTATGTGGAGGTTAGGTCCGGGTTGGTTTTATCTTGTTTAAGATAAGGTTCTTTGCCGCTATCTAAGACAGGTTAGCTGGCCCAAGAGCACTGGGGACTCTTGTGTTGGGGTCTCTGGGGTTACAGATGCTGGAGCTCCAGCTCAGGGTTTTTCATGGGTTCTGGGGATCAGAACTCATGTCATCAGGCTTATGGGGAAAACGCTATTCCTTTTATTTTCTACTTTACACTCTAAACTGATAACTAAAAATAATAATAATACAGAAGTGGAAGCTGTTTTTGTTTTTGTTTAGGGAGTTGTTATTTTGTTTTGTTTTTATGATCAGGGTAAGCTTTTACGTGTTTTGATTTTTTTTAAAATCTTCTCTTTTACATTGCATCCACAGTTCTCCCCTCCCCCCTCACCTCCCATCCACTCCTGATAGGTAAGCTCTCCCATGGGAGGTCAACAAAGTCTGGCACATTAACTTGGGGCAGGACCAGGCCCCTCCTCCTTCACTGAGGCTGAGCAGGGCATCCCACCATAGGGAATGGGCTCCAGTAAGTTAGCTCATGCACCAGGAATAGATCCTGGTCCTACTACCAGGTGCCTCACGGATAGTCCAAGATTCACCACTGTTTCCCACATATGGAGGGCCTAGTTCAGGCCCATAGGAGGCTCCATAGAGGTTGCTCTAGAGTTCCTGAATTTCCACGAGCTTAGTTCAGCTGTCTCTCTAGATTTTTCAATCATGATCTTGACCTCCCTTGCTCATATATTTTCTCCTCCCTCTTTTAAACAGTACATCATCACTCATAATTGGATATTAGATGTAAAGCAAAAGATAAGCAGACTACAGTCCACAGCCCCAGAGAGGCGAGGTAAAAAGGAAGACATTTAGAGGGTCACATGGATGGCCAAAAGAAGTGGAATTAGATGAGACCTCCTGAGGAAACTGGGGAGGGGAGAGGGGATAGAAAATGAGAACATGAAGGAACAGGATGGTTGAGGGGGGAGAGGAACAGAGTAGGAGAGCAATGACAGAGAGATCTTTATAGAGATAGCCACTGTGTGGTTAGGGAGAAACCTGGTGCTAAGGAAATTCCCAAAAAATCCACAACAATGGCCCCCACTAAGACTCCTAGCAATAGTGGAAAGGGAGTTTGAACTGGCCTTCCCCTGTAATCAGGTTGGTGGCTGATCATCACTGGGTCTTTATCCAGCAACTGGCGGAACCAGATGCAGAGATCACAAACCAAGCACCAGGCCCTGAGGGTAAGCTTTTTCAAACAAATAGTTTCCCAAGTTTTGTCAACATTTTTCTAATAAGTAACTTGCTGCAGGTGTTCCTCTCACTGTACCCCAGGTCATATTAAACACATTCCCTACTGAAAACCTGCGGGTTTCTTTTTTAACCCGCAGTGCTATGGGGCTGTATGGAAGAGCCATTAATCAGGCCACTGTTGGTTTAGTTGGGTGCACTGGGCTGCAGGGTCATTTATCATTACAAGTTTCTGCCATGGCCCCTTTCTCACTCATTTCCTGGATGTTTCCTTGCTTATGACAGCTCAGTAAGTGATTTTCACTTTCTCTAGTATAAAATAAGTGCATGAGGTTTTTGTTGTTTATACTCTACTGCTATCTCTGGATGATATTGTGAATGAAGCTAATGTTAGCTAAAACTTGAAACTATGCTTGCCAGCTTCTTAAAAATGCTTTAAAAAACCTGAACAATAATTTATATTTAAATTATGACTCTTTCCATCATTGTCTTTGAAACTGAATTCATTGATAAAAGGCTAAATCACCATCACAGAGTTCTGTTGTTATGTTTAATGTAGAAGGACATTAAGGTCCAAATATTTCTTGTTGATTATATTCACAACTATACATAATTCATATGTGTAGACCTATAGTTAATAATTTTCAATCACACAAGCTTTACATTTCAGACCTTAAATTTATATTTGAAAAGATCCCTGATTGACACACTAGAAACCAATTCCTGCTATTGATCAGCTCACTCAAAACATGTGATGAATAATTTTAAATTGAACTGAAACATTGTGATAAAAGCATAAATACTACTTACCATTACTTTAATAATAAATATCCATAGTTCTATTCTCCAGGCATCAGAAAAGACAACCACAAAGTCCTGAAATACCCTTAAGTATCATATTTATCTTGTTAATTAAATTAACTTTAAACTTAAAGTTTTAGGTTTCAGGAAAGACAGGAAACTTGGAGGTCAGCTCCTGCTTCACTTCACATGTGCTTGAACAGGACCTTCCTGCTCCTATTGGAACTCTTCCAGGTGAAAAGTTGGGCAGTGTAGTATCTAAGTAGTATCCTGTAATGAGACAACATGATAGATACAGGTTCCTTTGTTATGTTAAATCCAAATCTGTTCCCTTATAATTAATCATTTTCCCCAACACCAGTAATTATGCTTTGAAGCATAAAACAATGTGTTTGAGGCTCATATAAAACTAGTCAGTTTTTCTTCTTCTTCTTTTGGACCAGAGAATAAATAAGCTGTTCAAGTTGCCCTTGATCTGTAGCTCCAACAGGCCTTGAACTTGCAATCCTCCTACCTCAGGCTTTCAAGTAACTGGGCGTTGGAGACTAGCCTCAACAAAAATACTACTTACCAGGGTAGGAATATGGGGATCAGAAAAATAGTAAAGAATACAAAAACACCAGTGAAAATAATAAAACAGAAAACATAGGATAGTACTGGGAGGGAGTTCCAGTGAATACTGAAATCTCTGCATTTAATTTCCAATTGCTTAAAATAACATGAACTCAAAAGGTAGGAGTAAGGTAAAAGCTGCATTAACATGATACAAGGAAATGGACAGACCAGTTGAAGGTTGCCAGCTACATTCATAGTTAAACATTCTGTTGCTAAAAAATAACAAGTCATACACCCTAGAACAAAATATTCTGTAGGCAAACTACTCCCTGGGTGGTATACATTGTTATCTCCTTAAGGGAGTAGGAACTTAGTTGAATCCTTAGACATTTGTTTTGGGTTTAGAAACAGATTTACTTCTCTATTCCTGAAATACAAGGTATAAATATTAGCCACACCTCTTGACTATAACCTTGAGCAAGCAGAATTCTTTGATCTAACTCTAGGTGGGACCTTTGTTTGAGGTAAAAACAGGCAATAATCTTGAAAGAATAGGAGTTCCAACTCTCTGACCATTGGTCAAGGTGGCAATAGGTTCACATTTTTGGGCCTTCTCCTACCTCAGGTTCTCAAGTAGCTGCAGTGATGGCTCTGTCACCAGGCTCAGGTCATGTGGATAATCTGTAAACGACTAAGTATTATTTTTTCCCATATTTCTGAAAACACAGCATTGTTTTCATCATTCCCCAATTCAGGTATTCCAACAATGCCCTTTGCCTTCAAAATGAAATTAAATTGATCTGATTTAATTGAAACTCATCAATATTTAGCTAAAATATTCACACTAATTTTTATGGCTATCTTTCAGAGGCATTATCTCTTTTCTACTGCATTTTATTTACTGATATAACAGTTTGCCCGTATTATACATGGATACCTTTGAGTATGCAACTTAGTGATAATTTTGTTACTGTATTTTCAATTGTACATGATATACCATATTACTCAATAATAAAACAATAAATTTTGCCATCGAAAGTGGATATGCTCTGGATGATTTTGATCAGAATAGAACAAAATCGAACCATCTCTTTAAATTTCTTAGCAATGAGGGTGAAACGTGCATGTGCCAAGGTAGATACATGCGTGGCCTTCAAAGGACAACTGGCAGAAAATTGCTTTTACTCACTAAGCTGTCTTGCTGGCACAATACCTTTGACTCTTGATTTCTTTTGAAGCTGCCAAAAGTTTCTCTTCATATTTTACCAGCTAAGTCCTCTGCAAGTGCACGCTGACCTTGCAGTCAACTCTAACTGCCAAACCTTCTCACGTGGCTTGCTGCTAATCCTGCACGTGTGAGGTTAATTTGTTTTGAACAAAAATATGGAACTTTATGTTATAGTTCTTGAATTCCTCCTTGGCTTTTTCTGGCTCATGCTCTCAGCCTACTGAGAATACTTTCAGTCCCGATTCCAACATATCTCTAATGAGTTCTCCTTTTTGTGTCATCTAAATGTTCATTATTTATGTACTCTCTTCCTTCATTCAAGTGTTAGCCAAAAGTTAAGTATGTTCTTGACCAAAGATAGTGCCATGGAATCGAAGCAGAGAGGTATATTCTTTCAAATGGCAGACTTTTAGGTATTAAATGCTTGTTGGACAGCCAGTAGAATAAATATGGTGACACATAATAAGTATAACCAGGTTCATTTTTCTGCCAAATTTCACAAAACTTTACAAATGACTTACAGAAGTCACAGAATATGCTATAAAATAAATTATTTTTTTGTCCATATAATGTTACTTCTATGACATGTTTTCAGAGGTGACCATTTGGTATTATATGACTAATTAGTGCCCTTTTCCCTGAAAAAAGACTATGTCTCCTATTTTCAGAATTCTATGGCTGCCTGTAGTTCTATGTGTAGGGTTGAGGCCTCCTGAGCTGTCACCTTCCATGTTAGAATGCCTATTGGTGCCTGGGTCATGTTTAGAAAGTCATGCTGGTGAGACTTCACGGCTGTAGTTTCATTTTCTTTTGGCCCCTCTTCTTCAGTGGTCCTTGAACTTTGTGATGTAGATGTATTAGTTAGAACTGGGCTCACAAGTCCATTTTGATCAGTTTCTCATAAAACATTACTATAAACCTTTCTCCGGTAGACTATGAAAATTCACCAGTAAAGCAGAGGTTGTGTGATGACAGGCATTACTATCAATGGCAAGTGCTTTCAAATGATTTTCTATTATACTGATTTAAGGAAATAGCAAAATTGTTCACCATAACTCCAGGAATTAAGGAGAAAATACCTTAGAGGCTTAAATGTTTCCAAATATTCATAACTCTTAGACATAATTTTATAGCCATGAAACTTCCACATATTACTAAATAAGATTTACAGCTAGGGCTTAGTTGATAAAGTAAAAATTTGGCTTCCATTAGAAAGCTTTAAGCAGGAAAGAGTGAACACTTTTTAACCAAACCATTACTCAAAAATACACTAAATGTATATTTGCTTCTGAACATTTGTTCTGGCTTTCATTCCTGGCAGAGTTTTTCCTCTTTTGGCAAAATTGTTTGAATAACTCAAGTTCCAATTCAATTGTCACCTTCTTTACGATGATTTCTCTGTACCCTCTCCTGGGCAACATGAGAGGTTGGAGTTAATTGCTCTCTGACAGCCAAATTACTCCCTGTGCCTCTATTAGAGTCCTTATCCTTAATTTGTAGATGGAAGTTTCTGTCCTGCCTGGTTCCACAGCCATTCAGTCCCAAAGAAGCACACATAAATTATATTAATTACAACACTGTTTGGCCAATGAAATGGTTCAGGCAGATTCCTAGCTAGCTCTTATATCTTAAGTTAACCCATTTCTATTAATCTATGTATTATCATGAGTCTGTGGTTTACAGGTAAGGTTCTGGTGTTTTTCTCCTTTGGCAGCTAAATGGTATCTGTCTCACTTCAACTTCTTTCTCCTTGAATTCAGTTTATTTTTCCTTCCTACCTGTATTCTGCCCTGCCATAGGCCAAAGCATATTGTTTATTAACCAATGGTAATAAAACATATTCACAGCATACAGAGGTGAATCCACATCATTAATTTCTGTTCTCCAATTCTTTGCAGCCTAGTCGGGGGTAGCAAATACCCAACTTGCTGAACTCTATTCCTCTCTTTAGAACCTCCACCAGCATGCAGTACATTTCCCATAGCCCCTGTACATTTGTTTCTATGTATTTAACCTATATATTCAACAAATTCAACCTATGCATTCAACCAATAACAATAAAGTGCTAGTTTGGCAATATTTTATCTGTGAGGATACAAGTATCACTAAGACAAGCTCTCCTATATGCTAATGAAGAAAAGAATGAAGATTTTAGATAAAAATAAGCAAGAAAATAGAATATTCCAAAGGAAATAAAGGAGAAAGAGTGGTAAGGAATTCTGCTATAGGCTTCAGAGTCCAGACAACAGGGAAATGTATTTGGGAAACTATAATTTGGTCTTAAAAGTAAAGGCAAAAAGAAACAAATCATATCGACCTCCTGGTAGACTACTTCAGCTGGAAAGAACAGTCAATTAAACACTCAAGAAAAACAAACTTGAAAATCAGAAGGATTCTACCAATATTATCAATGTAGATTTTGAGTAAAGACTATGTCCTGGTATAAATCAGCTAAAGGGTTTACAAAGGACTCAGACAAAAAGCAAACAAAAACAAAAACTGTTGTTATTCCAGTGAAAAGTAGAACTGATAGAACTGAAAAAGGAACCTGGTGTCCCTTTCCCTTTTTAGAAAGGTGGACTGTTAATAAAATGGAAGCCTTTGTTCATTTCATCATATTGAACAACTGGGAGTGGGGGACTCTATGCAATCCTCGAAATAGTTACAAGCAACTATTGTAATGAATACGACCATAAAACCTTAATTTCTATTGCAATTGTTGTTGTCCCTCATTATTGCGGCCATCTAATGTCCAGACTGGAATCTGATTTTGAGCTCCTGTGCTTCTTCTCTAAATGACTTTTAGTTCCTGACCCAGTGAATCACCCTAGTGCTATTCTTAATATTCTGTGGAACATTTTAGTAAGCACAGTAGTCATCTCTTCAAGGCCATGGCCCCTAGATAACTGGGCCAGGATTGGATGCATATCCATTGTAAGGCCCATGGTAGGTCTTGATTTCTGTTGATACCTCTCGATGCTCTCCTGTATCCACACTGACAAGGGGTTGGACTGCTCCGTGATAGCCTGTTCAGAAGGCATCTTGAATGTCTTTGGCTGTGTTCACTGAAAAATGTAAAGGAAGTAGCCATGGTTACAAAGCATGCAAGATAGTGGATGGAATTTCCAAGGATGTCCTTTTCAAAGTTGATGAACTGAAGTGTTCTCCACATCAATGCAATTGGCAGTAGGAGGAGGATTCCTTGATGAGAAGCTGTCTCTCAGCCCTATGTATGCATGTCAGTAATACAGGGGAGAGAGGACACGTTTACCTGACTTGAGAGCAGTGGTCTTAAAGCTGATAAAGCCATGACCAAAACGACCTCTAAGCTCCTCTATTAGCAAGAATTGAAACATACCTTCTAAAGCAGTTTTATTATATCATGAAATAAATTTATGAGTCTATAGCAGATGCAGAGACTAGCTTCAGAACACTCACACTAAGGAATTTTGCAGGAGTCCTGAAGCCCAACACACTGAATAACCTTGGAATAACATCTTTGAAAAGTTCTTAACCTTTTTGCAGATTCCATCCAATGACCAGTTGATTCTCTTCCGCACTAAGAAACTGTATTTCCTGTCTGTGGTGCAGTAGGAAAAGAAAGAATGGGCAGAGAAAATGCAATGACCCCAGAGTTCAGCCCAGCCCAAATAAACACTTCTATTTCCTTTCCTTTTCTAAAACAAACACGACTTAACCAAGAGTTTATCTTTTCTTCTTCTGGAATTCTATTTTGGTGCTCACATCACACAGAAGTGAAATGCGAGGGAACAAGCCAGCCTCAGTAGAGGAAACATGAGGCATTTATTACAAACGAATTCCACATAATTAGTGAAAGAGATCCTGAAATGTTCAGAGGGAAAAGAGAGCTATGTTTCAAACAGGAGGGGGTCGGAACCATTAGTGGGTAATGTGCACTGGTTTGGTTAATCCCCTGAGGCTCCCTTTACAGGTGGTTCAGATTTCTAAGCAGCAAAGAATGCAAGATGAATGGAAAATTTCTCAACATTTTCCACTGCCCAGTCTTAGCATGAAAAGCCCCACACCAGACCTGGCAGCTGCTTTATTATAATGTCGAATTTACAGACATATCATCACGTGGTTATTCCCATCCCTTGTTACACACCATAGATTTTCCTTTGTGCAATTCTGTGGTATAGAATTCCCCCCCACACAAAATTTACAACTACTTTAAAGTATATACCAGGAAGCTTCGCTTGAGTTCAGGAGTGCTAGCACACTTGAGTCAACACTTATGTTTATTAAATTGGAAAGGGCAATTTCATAATTTACAGGAAAAAGTTGTGAGTATTTCACCTACAAACCAGGTGTACCTGTGCAGATAGTGATCCCAATTCTGTAGCTCGGGTGCCTACTACAGGGAGACCTTAAGGTAGAGACCAGACAGAGTTATATAGTGAGTTCCAGGCCCGTCTGAGCCACACAATGAGACCCTATCTTAAAAGTAACTTATAAAATACCTCTTATCTCTGCTAATTGTGAAAGCAGAGAAGTATTAGAAAAATGTGGGCTCCTTTCCTTAATTCCAACTCTCAAATTCTAAAAAACTGTGAAGTAAAATACTTTCCATTCCTTCCTCCCTATAAATATTGTAAACAGTAATTTAAATGAGATATAATAGCCAGTGTAAAAAATATACATAAATAGCTTTTTTTTTGTCCCACGGAGCCGAGCAGAGAGGAGCTGGCAACCTTCAGTAGGCCTGCTTTTGGGACCGGGATCCTCGCCCAACCAGCTTCCGCGGATTCATCTGGACCCTGTCCCGGCTGCACCTGAGCTCGGCCCACCCGGGCTGAGGCCTTGGGGGAAGGGCGAGTCCCCTGCTAGGGGGCCTCCTTTGTCCCACGGAGCCGAACAGAGAGGAGCGGGCAACCCTCAGTAGGCCTGCTTTT